>JADGJF010000553.1:0-18244 GCA_027596845.1 Quaeritorhiza haematococci | reverse complement strand
GCTCAACCGCACGTCGGGAGAACTACATTGGTGAACAAAAAGAGATGTCACAAACGAATTTCAAATAACACAAGTCGTAGTTGTTACATAATAAAGTTGTTGATAAGAACCCGTCTGTGAATAAGCAGAAACTCACCTCCTTATACGTCATCCCCGGTTTCCTAAGAGCCCGCCAGACAGTGGAAATACCAATGTCTCTACCAATGAATGACCTCATCTTCATCTCGAGCTCACGGATGTACCAATCGGAGCGCTGGGTCAGCAGTTCGTGCAGATACTAATAATAAAAAACAAAGGATATAAGTTCTGGTATCAACGCCATTGTTGGGTACTCCAACAACTACCAACCTCCATAGCTTCGTCATCTAAAATTGTCTTAGGACCAGACGTGCATTTTCTTGGCCGCCGCAACGTTCCATACGCCTTCCACCCGTTCCAAACACGCTGCACTGATCGGACGGATACACCACAACGAATAGCAGTCTCCCTGTTTGACCAGCCCTTCATTTTTGTGTCAATCAGAAGCTCCCGCTGACGGTCCGCAATCGGTAATACTTTCCGCATTTGCAAGAGGATACGTGGAGCGAGCGAAGAGCCGAGGCAGATACGATTTGGGAGGGATATGCCGCGTGTGCTGGAAGAGGAATCCGAGCTACTGAGACACTTGAGTAGAGGCGCCGAAGTTGGGACAAACTGGGACACGTCCGGGACAGTCGGGGACAGCGATTTACTATGAGGGACAACAGGTACACAGGGACACACAAAACTAAGCCCAAAATGGGAAAAATTAGGGGGGGTGACCGCTAATATGAAATTTGCTGTAATTGATCTACCTAATAGACAACAAATCAGTTTTCATCACACAAAAGTATTCTGTTCTTCTCTTTTCAATTCAATTCTACATGTATGTATCCATTTTGCTTGAGTGGTGGTGCGCAGGTGTAGCACTGATGAGGAAATATATTCAGTTCTTTCCTGAGAGCAAGAGCGCCAGTTTAGATGTTCCTTAGGAAGTTAGGATGTCGGGATTAGGTTGAATGGTTTAGTGAAGTTGGTGGTGCGCAGGTGTAGCACTAAGTCAGGACGCCCGTGACAGGGATTCTGAACCTAGGATTTCTTACGCGCACTTCAGCTAAGGTTGGGTGGAAGCTAGTTGCTTCCCTTTGCTACGCGTCACCTAGTATTAGAGTATACTAGAGACTAATGTGTATTCCTGTACTATTGAGCCGACAGGAACTTCACAATATGCAAACCATTCTAATTACCATGTTTCTGTTGTTCGCCCTCGTCTCCAAGGCATTTATTATCTGTAACATTTGTCCAGAGGTAATCATCGAGAGTAAGCTGCAAGGTAAGGTCGACGTTTTGATTTGTTATTGTTCCTCCATATCGGAATTTGACTGTTCCCATTATCTTCACAAAGAATTGGGAATCCTTCATATATGTCTTGGTGGGCGACTCTGTCTTGAAAACCTGACACTGCACATTTTTTGTCAAACAGCCCAACGGAGTCTCGGCCCCCATGAGTGCCTGCCAGATGAAAGTCCACTATGGAAGAGGCTCAAACCTGAACTGCGCAGATAGTTAGATGTCCCCCTGCGCGAGAACATTGTGACCAGCCGGGAACTTGAAGAAACTGGGAAATTGCAGTCCCAAAACAGCCTGGATAGTTGACACACAAGACGATGGAGACAAATAGCACTCCCAGCTGTACTCCAAAATGCGGCGATAGTAGACTACATCGAATTTCAAAGTGCATTGACGCCGCTTCGATCTGTATTATATCATGTTGTGTGAGGTACATATGGATTGGATCTGAGAAAGACGCGGCAATGTAGATAGACCCCCCAAAAGTGCAAAACTGTGGATCGCACACCCGATCTCCACGACGGACTGCAAAAGCTCGACCAATGCTGATTGGCAAACACCAAAGGACATGCATCTGAAAGCGCCGTCAATTTCCTTACACATGTATGTGCGCGACGTATCTACTTTATTAGCTTCTGTTGCGCTACGGCGGATCTAAGGTAGAGCACGCACAAGCTCGCACAGAAAAATGGACAATGATTATTCTGAACTCACACGCAGCAATAGTTGAGCCTTTGTTGCCAGATGATATTAGTTGATGTTGATGAGCCTGCACTTATGATCATAATGGCATTGGATGACCTGTCCTGTATGCTATACAAAAACATTCTGGGATGCCCACACGATTTTGAACTCTGATTGGTGCCTCATATGCTTGAGACAGGGAATACGCCCCCTCCGCCACTTGGGCGAAGGCCAATTTTGTGAAGCCAACATGCAAAGGTCGAGTATATAGGTGGTGAAAAAATTGGAGCCATTCGTATTCCGAATTTGAAGTAAAGGGGCATGTGAGTGAGTTTTATCAGAGCTAGTGGAGAAACAACAAGTGTTTTCAGACTGCTATTTGTTGCGTAAGGACAGTCCTTGGCTTGAAGACTGTTGGATGGATTCGAGGCAAGAAGCATTAGCGTAGGAGGGCCTTCGAGAGTTTGCACCATTAATGGTATGTACAGAAAAGAGTCCAGCCTTCCCTTTGATCTGAAAGAGATCCTTTGCATCAGCATCTGGCACCTTTCAAATGCATACTTAGTTTGCACAATTTGTTCTGACAATTTGTGGGTGCACCTTTCCTAACATACTATATAGAACGCACTACAAAACAAACCTCAAGACGGACTGAATTTCTAACGCTTTGGAACTTAGGCATTCCGTTCCTTTGTGGGCACAACTCCAACGGAAACGGTAGAGATGGTGGTTGAGCCTAAGCGAGTACAATGACTGAAGCGAAATTGTGCGAGCAAACAACTTTTCTTGCAAACCCTTGCATTTCATTCAACTGCTTGGTGGTTAGTCATTGGAAAACTTAAATTACATTCAACCGCTTCACGAAATGATAATTACAGAGTCTTCGACTTTTCACTAACAATCAACTTCGTTCACATTTAATTGAAATAGGAGTCGCCCTGGCAGCCAAACAAATGGGAATAAAAGCCACAATGGTCATGCCCCTCGCAACCCCCCCCCATCAAATGACAAAACGTCAAACGTCTCGGTGCTGAGGTCCTTCTCCACGAAAACAATCTGGACGCCTCAAAATCAGAAGCATACCATCTGGCCCAACAAAACGGTCTCACCCTCATCCCTCCGTATGATGATGCTTACATTATTGCCAGGCAGGGCACAATCGGTGTTGAAACTCCATAGGCAGTGCAATCCAAAGGATATCAATCCCATTTTTGTGTGTGTTGGGGGGATCGCCCTTGCTCCTGGGATCGCTGCATATGTGAAACGCATTGCCCCGCACGTCAAGGTGTATGGTCTTGAAACCTACGACGCCCATGCAATGACCCGGTCCTTACGAGCCCATGCAGTCCTCACCCTCACCGAATTTGGTCTCTTTGCAGACAGCGCCGCAGTCAGACAAGTCAGTCAACAAACATTCCACATCTGCCGCAAATTACGCGACGGGATGGTCGCGTCTCCACTGACGAGATCTGCGCTGCCATCGAGGATACATTTGTGATCAAGGCTCAGTCTGTACTTGAACCTGCTGGTGCACTCGGTCTCGCTGGGTGCAAAACATACATCAAAGCAATGGGTCTCTCCAACGACGAATCCACCAACACAGGACCGCAAACCTTCATTGCCGTCTGCTCCGGTGCAAACATGAACTTTAATGGTCTCCGCTTCCTTGTGGACCATGGGCCTCGGTGAAATTCCGCCCAAACTTCAAACAAATCGAAACAACGCTAGGGTGGCACAGGGAAATGAAGCAAGGGCGCAACCCTATGGAGTTACTGGAACTATGCAGGCCGGTGGAAGTCATTTGACCACCCCCTTCCAGATCGCCTCTTGGATCTTGAGACTGGATTTGGAACTTTGAGAATTTTGGAAGTTCCAGGCCTTAACTCAACTCGGTGGATTTCGAAGTGGAACTTGGCTGGAACTCGGTTCTGACCAATAGGGGGAATCAAACCTCTCTGTAGAAACGGCCGGAACTTGGTTGGAACTGGGTCTGAAATTTCCAAAACATTTCGCTGTTGCACCAAGGCCAACGCGCCCAAGTTCCAACTCATTTTTGATCTCATTGGTCAGAAGCCAGTTCCAGTAGAGAATCCAAAAATCAACCCTTGGAGTTGAGTTTGGAACTGGAATTTCAACTTTTTTTGGAACTCCGCTTCACATCCCATGTCTTTCTTATCTCCCCTATCTCCAGCGCCCTTGGAATCCTCGTATATGTGCACTGAATAGTAGCTTCCATCTCATGCCCCAAACGTCCACCTGACAATTCTTGCTGCTAGTGCCTTCTTTCTGGAGTGGCGATGCATCTACTTTGACCTTGTGTATTTCTTTTCCTCAATAAAAAGTGCCATTGAAGGCTTCTTTTTGCAGTGCTGCGGAGTTTGAACAGTTTCTTGGTGGGGGGAAGTTCCAGTTATGCATTCCTTCGCCAGAATCATTAACGCCTGTGCCAAGGAGCACATCGGACTGAAGACCATCTCAAATTCGGCCACCCCTTGGATGAAGGACCCAGTTGTCAGAGCCGCTATAGCAGCGAAAAAAGATGTGGTCAAGAAGGTTCGACGGTTATGTCCATGGAGGTTGGGAAGAATAGTGCTTACCCCCGACCTGTCAGCTCAGCTCAAAGCAGCCCGTAAAGCAGCCAAACACACCATTCCACGTGTTAATTGCCCATTTTCTGTTTGTAATATTAATGTTCCACTTTAGATACATTAGTTAGAATCTTTTTCCCTTATATTTCTCCTTTTTTGTATTAGTTTGGAATTTATCATAGTTCTAGTTATATGTAGCCCGCTGTAGATAGAGATTTTACTTGGATGTCGGGATTAGGTTGATGGTTCTTTGTAGTTGGTGGTGCGCGGGTCTAGCACTAAGGAGAAATATATTCACTTTCCACCCTGAGAGCGAGAGTGCTGATTAAGCTGGGTCAGGACGCCGGAGACAGGGATTCTGAATCCAGGCTTGTTTTACGCACAGTCCAACTGAGGTTGGGTGGAAGCTAGTTACTTCCCTTTGCTGTGCGTCACCTAGTATTAGAGTATTGCTAGAGACTTATGTGATTCCTGTATTATTGAGCCAACAGGAACTTCACAAGATTCGATTCTGAACAAGAGCTCAAGACCCTCCTCTCCCTGTGTTCAGCGCAATTAATATTGGCGCAGTCTTTCCGGACAAGAATGCCTTCCCGCTTATTAGCTTCACCACGCCCTTTTTCAACATATCATCAATTTGAAAGTCTTGGCAGTCACGGTGGTGGTGATCCAAACTGTCACACCAAAGACATCTCTCTGGACCCCCTTGGCCACCTCCTGCTCCCCCTGATTGAATCCCAGCTTGAGGCCTCTGAACCACTCTCAGCAGCAGTGGGGCCATTGGTGTTGGTTGGTTCTGACGCATCTGCTTGTACTCGGCAAGGGTCAGTGACAGTTCCTGCATCTGTTGCATCAACTTCTTCACATGCCTTGATGCAGTTGGTACTGTTGCCAGCAGAAACACTGGGGTTGTCGGGTTCACTGTAGGAGTCATCAATCCACTCCGCTGTGTTCCTGCAGCGACAGCGCCCAGCGCCACACCCTTAAAGATGCGGCTGTCCCTCTCTTCTGCCAGCGAACTTCCTCAACAGCTCCTCTAAGCTTCTCCCAATCCATTGTGAATCCTCAATACCCAGATGTCTCTGACTGATCTTCAATTATCGTCTTCAATTCCAGCAATCTTTGCGGCACACATTGTCAACGCATCTGGGCCATTGCTAGCTAATGCTTGGCAATGCAAGAGCGATTTGCAGATGTGTGCTGGCTGGCCAGTAAGCTCCGAAACTTCTGCTCGAATGTTATGAACGGCCTCCGAAAGACCCATCTCCTTCTGGCCACAACACCGGTACCACATTTTGAACAAGTCTTTCGACATGCGTGTCTTATCTTTGTTGTAATATACCCGTTGAACCGTGAACAGGCTCCAGTTGTTCCCAACCTTCTCTTTGATAGCGTTGTACCCGCCGACCTGATCCAGCGAAACGACCTTCCCAAACCTCCCTACCAAATTCGAAGTTTCGGTAATGCCACTCTTGCAATTGGTGGCCCTCCTCAAACTCTTCCAAATACTTCGTCGCATTACTTCCGTCAAAAAGCCCCAAGTTCCCTTTCAACAAACGTCGAATCCCCTCCCCAAACTCCCTCTCCTTCTGTTCCTCCTTCTGCGCCTTCCTTTGCGTCTCTTGCATCATCTCCATGATCTCAAACATAGCTGGCCCCCAATCATCTCCGAAGTCCCACTAATACCCATTCCAAAGCTTGTACTGGTGTCTCCCATTGCTATCCAAAGCTCAAAATGGAATGGATAAATATGGTGTGGATGGCTTGTTTCTGCAGACGTAGACCAACCTGTGAATGCGTTCACTGAGTTCGACGAAATTCTGAAACCAAGGACGATCTCTCTTCAGCACCAACCCAGAATGCAGTTCTGACTGGTAGTGCAAGTCCGCCAAGCCACTGCCGTAGCTCCGATCCATCCATAAGATCTGCGAAGCTGTCCCGCGGGTTAGTGGAAGCAAAACTCCCAGTACCAATTAATTTATTTTGTTCCAACCCAAAATGCCTGTTCTTCACTGCATGTCTTGCAATCTTGGCACGACCTGAAATGATGTCATAGTATTATTTGGTACCCACAACGGTTGATGAGCTTGCAAGACAGAAGACGTTTCTTTGCCGTGGAGAACTAAGTATGCTCAAGTCATGTTTTTATGTGGTTATGTATTTTCAAGTTCCACCCCTCTGTCGTACAAATGAAAACTCTGCACATACAAGATCAAACCCTGACACAACGCCAACCCAAAACAAAAATAGACATCCTCAAAACTGTCAACAGGATACATACATGACCAAGACATAAGTAGAAAGTAACTATAAGAAATAAATCACATCAATACTGAAGACTGTTCAACCACCCTCAAGAATCACAAAATCCCTTATTTACCACAGTGGGCAGTCACTTCATGACAACGTTGTCGTGGTAATTCCTGCCCACAGCACCTTTTTGCATTCAGATGAGTCCGCGGCACCTGTCTACGCTCCGGTGCTTTTGGGATCAGGCTCAAATAAAATGGTTGCATGAAATCGCCTAAGTCTTGGTTTTCAATTTTTGTGTATTTTTCTGTGTTTTTTCCTTGTGAGTCCCTACCCCTCTTTCTCAAGAATAAAAGCTAATACTCAAAAACTGAAGTCATGCCTCTTCATGAATAACGAAATCAAAGAACAATGGCGTAGAACACTGCAGCTGTCAATCAAGAAGAGACAAGAAGACTGTCTGCAAGCATTGCATGTAGAAAATACTAACGAACTAAAAAGAAAATCGAGCCCAATCACAAAAGAAAACAGAACATGGGTATCACGCCCAAGCTGTCTAAGTCCAACACCAACCAAAACCCCCAAGTCCAACCCCTGGCCGGCTCACATCAGGACAGCGTTACCACCGGTGCCATCATCACAGTCCATCCAAAAGAAGAAACCTGCCCCTCTCCGTTGGCTCGCACCGTCCACTGTCACTGCAAGCCCCTTCTTGGATTTTGATCCCAACACCGGTCTGCCCCATGAAGATCAACGTACACCTTCGCCCACTCCGTCCGAAGAAAGCTGCCACTTCTCCACTCCAACGTCCACTCCGCAAGCACAGCGTACACTCACAGCTACTCCAAAGCAGCCATGAGTACCACCGCCACCACTTCCTCTGCCACCGCATGCGCAACCGGTGCCGCCGCCCCAGCCATCATCAAGACACATCTCGCCATGGCTGTTCCCCGCGTTGCTGCCGCTGGAAAAGATGGTTAGGGCGGAGTTTACACAACAGCGGCTGCTGAAGAAGATCGCCACACTGACTTAGGAGCCGCGATTGGTTTTCTCAAGGACAACCAGCAACTCCGCGCAGCCAGGTTTGATATCAGCAACAACCTTCCCAAGACACCTGTTGCAAATCCACCCCAGTCTGCGAACCAGCTTGCCTCGCCTCCAGCTCCTCTTCAGTCCCAGCTCTAGCTCCCGTCGACCGCACCCCTTACATCACAAGGTGTCTTCCCTAACGCGCAGCCAGCAGCCTGTTCCTCTGCCCCAAGCGCAACAGCCACAACCTGCCCTCAGATCAATTTTTGCTCCCCTCCAGCCAAAACAGCCGCAGCGGCCGCAGAAGAGGACGTTCCAGTATTAGAAGATCAGTGCCGACTTTGACCTCCCCAAATCTGGTGCTAGAACCTACATCGATTACCGCCGCAGGCCCAACAACTCCAACAGGTCCAACCAGTTTGACAACTCCAACTGTCCAACAACCGGCCCTCAATATTGATTGCTGAACCCAAAGTCGAACAGCCAGCCTCCGGTTCTTCCTCTGCCCTGCTGCGTGCCGCCCCCCGGCCCTCTCAGGTCTCACCGCGTCAATCACCTCCCAAACCTTCTCACGCAAACTTGCAGCTGGCCTGTAACAACACCAACACTGCTGGCCCCTAACCCGATTGGAAGAAGAAGACTCTCCGCTCCGCGAAAGAATGTATCCGCAAGAGCATGGCCCAACAAGACGCGAGCTTGGTTGAAAAGGACGCATTCATCAAGAGGTTAGCTCAAGCCTTTGGACCCATTGATCCTCCTCTACGCAGTCTTGCCACTGCGCCTCCTCCTCCTTCTCCGCCATCCTCTTGCAACGCTTTTGGTACCCAGCGACGCTCAGCTCTTCCTCTCCTGCTGCCACCCCACCTCGGATCCTCTCAATACTACACAAACAGCCCTGTCACTATCCAACCCGAGTGCTCAATACACTGTCCAGCACCACTACACAGACGCCTGTGCCCACCCCCGTATCTGGGAGAGGTTGTCCTCACCTGCACCGATTGCTCTTGTGCTTGTACCTGAACAAACAACACTCTTGTCAGTTTGCTCTTGTAGTTTTACCTGAGGGAACTTTGGAACTGTCCGGAATCATTTGCTCTTGTATTTACATATCTGAGGGAACTACTCCTCCGCGCCTATATTTTCAATAAAAAACCTTTTGGAAGTCCGTGAATGGGTGAGTCATTTGTTTTTGTTTCATCTCCAGATCGCCCGTTTGTCCCCTCCATAGCAATCCACAACCCGGCCTCCTGCGCCTCCACCTCGCCGCTCATTTCACAGTTCCTCACCTGCCTCCTCCTCTTCATCCAGTCCGTCCTGTTACAGAAGCAACAATCGTCAATTGTTGGAGGTACACAACACTCATGTCTCCCCCCACCCAGGAAAGAGTGGAAATCACCGAGGCTGACCCGAAAGGCGCCATATTGGACCAGCGATTGCAGGCCGACCTTAACGGATTATCCACTGGAAGTTCCAAGACTTTCTCCAGAGGTTTACTGTAATTCCCCCTAATAACATTGCGTATTCCTAGAACTTGGGTCGTTTTGACCCTTTTGCAAGCGCGACCACTCTGAACGTGCATAGCATACAACAAGCTGCATATTGGAACGTTGACCGGAACTTCCAACACTTCTTCCAGACTAATGTTTATATATACAGTGGATCCTCGTTATAAACATACTAGGGGGAATCAAAACCTCTGGAGAAAGTCTTGGAACTTCCAGTGGATAGTCCCGAAAACCAAAAAATACACCTACATGGCGCATTCATCTGCAGCGCGGGCGCGCGCCAATGGAATCGCGAATAACTTGGAACAACTTTGACCACCCCGTTCCAAAGTTTGGAAGCGATCTTGGAAGTGCCAGCAGGAAATGGGCAGAGCGCTCACAACGGGACAAGAGCAGGCAATTTCGGTCAGATCCAGCAACACATTTGGCCCTAACTATGGCTATCTACAAAGACCAACCCGTGTAGTTCTCCCTCGGGTACCACTCCCCATCATCATCGAGAGTAGCGAAGTACTCTTTGTACTCCAGGCCCCACCACTCCCGACAGAACTTTTCTACAGCCTCCGTCGTCAACTCAAATCCTGCAGCAAAATACCTCATCTCTATTTGGCTGTCCTCCCCCATCTCCTCCTCTTGATGCAGCCCAATTGGCATGCTCGGCGGAAAGAAGGTTTCCTCCACTGACTGACCCTCCCACCTGTGAGACGCCTCCGTGTAGAGCCATACCGGTACCAGCATCCATGTCTTCCTTTGGATGTAGCGCGAGGACGAGCTCCTAGACAAAGCATCAGGACCCCACTGCGGCACCTGCCCCCAAAGCTTCCCAGGAAATACCCGCCTTCGCACCACCGGATGGAAAAGACGGATCCCGTCCCCTATCCCTCTCAGATCAAAAATAATATCATTGTCGCTGGAGGGATTGAGTGTTGCTGACAGTATGTTACAGCATCTTGGCGGGTGATGACGAACACCTGCAGGACTGGCTCCTCTTTGGCTGGCGTCTGCTCAAATACCATCTGCAGTTCCCCCAACCAACTCCTCCAGCACCTCATTCAAGTGCCTCAGTCCCCCTTCCCACAGGCGCTGCACAAACTCCCCAATATGCTGTGCCGCTGGTTTTGAGCCCCAACCTAACCGCTGCACCGCATCCTTGATTATCACCCCCTCCAGGTTTTGCCGCTTGAGGAACTTGCTGAGTAGCTTGAACGCCAACTGGCATAGCACGTCTGGATAAACCCAACCAACCCACAGCAAGGTGGAGAAGTTCAACCTGGAACACCCTGTCCCAGTACCCCCGCTGCAGTCTCCCCAACATTGCCTTCAGCTCCGCCCTTGACATATCCTCCGTGAGAACATACAACGCCGCCGGCACTCTCACCCTCCCTGCGCCAGCTCCCCCCCGTATCGCAGGAAGAAAGTATCTTGTGCCTCACAACGGCTCCCTGATGTCTTCTCAAATGTAGTTTCGGCGGTTCCCTGCATGAAATTGGTGTAAACAAATGTCAGCAGGGACGCGCAAAACCTCGCCCAGTATGGTCGGATAGACCATCTTATTGGGAGTTCGGTAGACGTATGGCATGGTATACAACAATGGTAGCAAAATCTGTAATTGACAAGTGTGAACGAGGATTCAGAACGACTGCTCAACTTCAACATAAATACTCAGGACTCAGCTCCCGACTTCACACACACCTTAAGCTTTCTGCAGCAAAAAGTACTTGCATGTCGACCAATTTCTCACACTTTGCAAGCCCCCCAACCCTCGTACAACCTGTAACGTCCCTGCCCTGGCTCAATGGGTAGAGAGAAACAATAAGAAAAATTAATAAAGATACCAAAGTACGAGAGTATGGGTATGAATTCCCTACTACTGCTCTCGCATAAGGTACTGGCCAAGTAAGTCTTCGTCGGCAAGCACAAATCAAAGGAAAACCTAAGAAAGCACAAATCACAACAATACTATCTTTTTTGGGTGAGCAGGGTGTCGTAGATAGAGAAAAACCTGTTGAAAAGAGGACAATGTATCTTTTTGTGAGAAAATACAGTGTCTTATTTGGGGGTCCTAGGGATTCACAAAGCAGAGAAGCTATCCCTATAAGGAAAACTACAAAGTCTTCCTAAGCTTCTAATCTTTGTCATCCATCTGCACGATGACTAAAGATCTACGGGGGAAGGGGTGATGGTCATGCACAAACAAAGCCAAGGGAGCGTTGATGGGCTTCAAAGGAAAATTCTATGAACAAATCTACACTACTTGACATGAGGCTTTGGCGCAGAAAGCCACTTTGAAGGCAAATCTGCGTTGATCGTGTGATGGTGGTGTTTCAGTATCTTTCTTGTACAAGGGGGACAGGCATATCATCCGCAACAATTGGGGGCTGAGAGCAATGGCGGCAGCGTTTGTCGTATGAGGAGAGGCATGGATGAGATGGGTTGGGATGTGGGGGGGAAGAGGGGACGCTATGGGTTCGTTCATGCTGGTGAAAATGAGGGCATTGTTGTGTTACTGTGAGCCGTTTTCGTGAAGTCCAATCAAAGAGTGCATGAGCAGGGGGCGGAACAGGAAGAATTTTTCATGTTCGTAATCAGAGTTCCGGCTGCAGGGACAGCTGCATGCAGGATGCAGCCGCAAGGCAAGAATTCGATCCATCCCAAACTCCTGGGTGCTGGGTTGTTGGGTTTCACGGTTGGTTCAACTGAGGTCGTACGAAGGTTGGGGGAACTTGCGTAATTGGGATACGTGCGAAGTGTGAGGTATTGGTGAGCAAACACTTGTTGTTGTTGAAGGCTTCAGGTACCTGGAATCGAGAGCTTAGGTGTGGGTATTTGTGCTGGGGTTGGGCAGTTGTTCTAAATCCTCATTTGCACTTCTCAATTGCAGGCACTGCCATCACCATCATATCCAACATGCCGTACACTTATCGCACTCCTGAAGAAATGCACTATCCCACCATCCTGGGCGGGACTTCACGTATCCCCACATTCCCCAGCAATATTTGCTTACACCGCTCTGATCCGACGAACAATTGAGATTACGTTCGGGAACTCCTGGTATCGCCACCAGGCCTGAGGTACTACTTTCCCACAACTATAAAGGAAGCTGACGTGGGGGGGGTGCGGGTACTGGCAGCGACGTATGTTCTTACTGATGGCATGCCGCGGTTGGAGGCAATGGCAATATTGGACCAGCTCTGGAGGGAGTTCTGGGACAGGACGTTCCAGGCCTTGTGTAAAGTTTCCTTCTGGCGGGCTCCCAAACGTTCAGAACTCCAGCTACAGCCCAGCACACATCTGGCGACCAATGCCTCTCTGGCGCGGTTAAGCATGGCAGCATGAATTAGAATGAGAGACACCAAGCAGAAATCAACTCACCAGTCTCCTGTTTTGGCAGTGAGGCCAAGGACAGAAACATGGACTTATAAATGGGCGGTTCTTCCATACAAAGCTGTAGCTTTGCTGTTGGTCAGGGAGGGCCTTCTTCGTTGCTCGTCTAGCCGCGGAGAGTCATCTTAGGAAAAGGGATGTGTGTATTTCTCAAAGTCGACTCATCTATACTACTCTAACAAAAATACGGTCAACAGATCCTCAGTGGGAGGCGCGACCAAAAGGGTTCGAAGCTAAAGTCAGGTAAATGTGAGACTAATCTAAGAGAAAGAAAAACGTTTGAAGTTCCCAACAGAACTTCAATATGTTCATGGCTGCACGTCAGCAGCAAGACATGACATGCTGAAATGCCATCATTACACGATCGAAGCAAATTTGCCTTCGAAGCAGCTTTCTGCGCCAAAGCCCCATGTTGAACAGTATAGATTTGTTCGTAGAACTTTCCTTTGGAGTTCATCAACACTCGCTTGGCTTTGTTTGTGCATGTTCATCACCCCTCCCACCAGTAGATCGTTAGTCATCGTGCAGATGGATGACAAGGATCAGAGCTTAGGAAGACTTCGTAGTTTCCTTACAGTAACAGCTTCTCTTCTCTGTGAATCCCAAAGACCCCGGAATAAGAAACTGTATTTTCTCACAAAGAATACATTGCCCTCTTTTCAACAGGTTTCTCTCTATCTTCGATACCCTACTTCCCCAAAAAGATAGTATTGTTGTGATTTGTGCTTTCTTAGGTTTTCCTTTGATTCGTGCTCGCCGGAAGAAGACTTTTACTCAGCCGGTGCCTTATGCGAGAGCAGTATTAGGGAATTAGCGCCCATACCCTCCTGCTTTGGTATCTTTATTTTCTTATTGTTTCTCTCTACCCATCGAGCCAGGGCAGGGACTTACAGACAGCTATGCAGCGAACTTGGACCAGGACAAGCAGGGGCAACAACATGATGGAATGGGCGGAGATATGCATTTCCGCATATTCCAGCACAAAAAGTCTGCTAAAACGTGGCCAACTGATTCAGTGTTACACAAACTTGACAGGAGAAAGCGAAAGAGAAAAAGAGACGAGAGAAGTACAAAATGAGAAAGAATCAGTGAAACGTTAGATGCCGGAATATAGTGGGTGTGGGTTCTTTCCAAGGAACCAGTCCGATGGACCCATTCCATGTAAAGAAAATCTCATCTTGAGGGGAGCTCATCCGTTCCTAAAGCTTGTACATAAATTATGTTGCCACTTCCCCCTGAAAGTTGTCGTTTTCGATTTCCTCCAGCTGGGTCCTTTCTGTCTGAATGTTTCTGGTTCTTCGTGGAGAGGTCTTAGTTGTTGATATACCTAACACATTGCTCTGAAACCAGAGTCGCGAATTATGTAGTCATGATGCGCTCCTTATGTATTAGTCACTCGAAAACTAAGGGAATCAGAACAATTCGGATTGCTGCGTCCAGCGCACACAACCTTGTTTTTTGCTGGTCTTGTGCCTTTTTCTCATGATTCTCGATGTTCCAGTATTAACAGCTTTTAGCTCACAATCCTTTCTACAGCTTAAGTCCCATGATCACACTCCCACTTTCCCGGATTGCAATCAAACTCACAAAAAACCATCAACCCCACTTGAGCAAGACCTTTTTTCCTTTTTTTGACGCCTTTACCTTCTTTCCATCATCCTCTTCAGTGCTCCCTGTCGGAGTCTGTGAGGGAGCACCCCAAACCCCAGCCCCACCGCCGACCCCACCACTACTCCCTGACCGTGCCAAGCTTGGGAAGTCCATGTTATTGTCCCGCCTCGAAGCTGACACTGATCCCTTCGCCGATGAAGCACCAGACTTGCCCAAAGTTGGGAAATCCTGATTCTTTAAAGCACGGCCACTTGTGCTAGCAGTCGCAAAGGACGCCCTCTGCTGCTGTTGTACCTGTTGTTGCACCTGAACGTTTTGCGATACCTGGGGTTGATTCCGCGAGGAAGGGGCTGCCGGTTCTGAATGTTGACTAAGTCTATTCTGCTCTTCCTCTTCCTCAGCTCGTTGCTTGGCTAACACCTCCATCGCGACACGATCCCATATGCTTTCTTTCCCTTTTGCGCCGGTTCGTGTTCCAAGACTCCCACCAGCCCAGGATGATGACCCCACCCTTCCACGACTAGCGGCAGATTTGATGACAAGGACGCGAGCAGAGGGTGGGGATGATGCAGACGCTCCAGATCCAGAGCCTGAGGCAGCGGCAGAGGATCCCCAGGAAGAGCCTGAGAGTGTCGGAAAATCTGGCCCAGCCTCCTCGTCTTCCCGTCGCCGGACTTTGTAGTCATTCCACGCTCTCAACATATCCTCCTTCTTTGACACACTGCCACTCCCTGAAACAGCAGCAGCAGCACTGGGAGCTGTCGCATCTGGAACGGTATCAGCAAGCTTGGCCCATACGCGCCCGACTTCCTTCATCACATCCTTCTTGATCTTGGTATTACCCTTGCCACTGCCTTGGCTTACCAGACCCACAAACCCAGCCAAAAAGTCATCTGCGGAAACGACCGAATTTCTGTATGCCGAGGCGAGGGACTTGAACTCGGCGAAAAGGCCTGCGTCCGAGGCAAGGAGCTTTTGAAGGCGGGATACTAGTTCTGGATCACCCGCAAGGGATGGCGGTGGCGGTGGCGGCGGAGAAGGTTGTTTGCGTTGGGGCGGGCGAGCAGTCGTGCTTGTTTTGGTAGGATTTGATGCAGAGGGAGGAGGGAAGTCTGACAGTTGTGATCCGAATCCAGGGGGGGCTTTGATCTGACGTCGCGGCGCTTCCTTGTCATCAGAAGTTGATTGTGAGCCCCTTCCGGAGGAAGACCTAGTCATGGTGGATCCAGCAGTCACGCCAGCGCTCCCACTTGAGGGAGCAGGTTCTGAAAGCGCCGATCCGAATCCAGGCGGGGGACGTATTTTCCTTTGTTGTTGCGAACCACTGCCGCCAGCGTCTGCACTGCTAGCAGCGGTGGAGGACGCAGATTGTTGTCCTGATGATCCAGGCCTCGAGCTTGTCTGCTGGTCGGCCTGAGCTGCATCTGCGGGAACGGGAGCTGAGACACTACTGCTTACACCTGAAAATTCTGCATCCCGTTCCCTTTCTCTGCCTCCACCTCGCCCGCCACCTCTTGCCTTCCTTCCACTTCGCCCACCCCCACTTGTCCCATCTCTCCGACGTGACGACCCATCAACTTCCCCACGCATGGCGGATGGTGACCCGCTGTAACTGAAGTTGAGCTCGAGCTGAACCCCCCTACGACTGCTGCCACCTCCGCCGGATTGACTCCTATGAGTTTCCATCTTCAAACAAAAGTGAGAAGTGAGATAAACATGATTCACCCCGCTTTGCACCAATTGACACAATTTTTCTGACAACGTTTCTCTCGATTACTTACTTCGTGGGCTTTCAAATCGATGTCCGTTGCAAAAACAATGAACTTTTTCTCCAGGCATTCCGGGTGGCGACAGGGGTAATGCTCATGAGTGAAATGCTCTTCCTGAAAGCACAAAGTCACGGCATGAGCTTTTCCTGTTCAGCACGCAAGGTCATATGCGTTTTCTTGTATCTCCCCACCACATACCAGGCTCGCGTAATTCATGTAATACTGATTTCGAATGCCCGCCCTTTGGCACAGGAAGCATTGTTCATGCTTTTCGCGACAGTGCTCGAACAGTTCGTCGTCACCGTAGAATGCCATGCGGCAGAACCCGCACTCTGGATGACCTTTGAAAGAGGGATCGTCTGGGTCGCCCTGCTTGTAATGCCTCGTGAGGGTTTGGTTGGTGTACAAGGTGTGCTCGTGCGTGAAGACCTTCTTATGGCGAGTGCAAAGATCGCTGTCACAGGATGATCGGGTTAGATCATGGCAAATAGTGATGCTGAATCAAGTCGTTTGAAAAGATCAACATACCACATGGTCAAACTGTGAACCCTCTTAACATGCCTCTTGAGCTCTCCCCACCCATTCGGACATGCAACGTCACAGTTCGGGTCGGGACAGTTGAATCGTAGCAGAATCATTGTGTCCTCATATATTTCTTGATCCTCAAAGAGTATGTCCAGTTTTTTGTCCGAAAACGGCATGGCTTGCAAGGCAAAGTCGGAATAAGGCTTGTGGGCATCTTTCGTGTAGACAATGTTCTTGAGCGGGGTCTTTTGGAAGAAAGGGATATTCCAAGGTATGAGAGTAGATCCTTATAAAGGCAAGATCCTGATCCTCCACCTCTGTCGGTAAAAAGATTTTCGTGCTTAAACGATTTCAACATACCTTGCACATTGCGCAGGCCTTGTGCTTATACAAGGCGCGCAATCTTAAGGAGCAAATATGGCAGACGCGGTGGTTGCATTCTCCGACAGCATACCATGAAATGGGCTCGGTGCAAATGAAACAGTTCTTGAGATGTTCCGGATCGTCGTCATCGGCGTCTTCGATCTGAACTGAAGAGGCTGAGGATGGGGTTGGTTTCTCATCTTTTCCTTCCGCCGCCGAACCTGATGGAGAGTCCTTCCCAGCAGTTCCTCTATTGGGAATACTACCACTGCGTCCCTTAGTACCAACATCTTCATCCGGGGTGTTTGAAGTCCCCCTGACACGATCGGAAGCAGGTGTTTGGGCTCTGAGATCAGGACCTGCTCCGTTGAATTTTCCCGACGCTGGGGACGACTGTTGCCAACCGGACGAGGAAGACGAGTTTGATGACTTTTCGTATTCGGACAAAGGGATGAACTTCTTTTTCTTCCCTTGCTTTTTCCCAGCAGCACCACTGGCAGCACCTGAAGCAGCGTTTCCGGAAACTTGCGAGGAATTGACCATGTTTCTTGTGTGAATAACAACCGATTGATCACTCGACAATCCACAGGGGGTAATAGTTCCACGGCCTTGAGGGCAATTAACGCGAAATCTGGAACGAGCGCGGGCAGGTTTGATGGGAGTGAGGCGGGGCGGGGGGCTGGGCAGGCGGAGTGGGATTTTGGGGATCTGAGTTTTTGACAGGTGACGGTTTTTTTGTTTGAAGTTCCTTTTTGTCCTCTGTGCGACACATCGGACCTTTTGGTTCAGAGACACATTCTGACTGAACTGAGTTCCGCGAGTCACTGACGGGATCAATTGTGATGGTTCAAGCATGCAAATCAGTCAAGTATACTTTCCGCAACTAACAAGTGAGCCCGAAAAGCTGTATACAGTTATCTGACCATAACGCAACGTGGGTCTCTCAACGACGGCCCGGTGACTATCTCTCTCGTCTGCCCTTGGAAGAGAGTGAAGGGGGTGACTGGGGCGACTGGGTGAGGAGGACTGACAGAGATTGCGATGACACCATGAATGCCAGCCACGAAGGGGTGAAGACTTGAAGGAAGGGGGACGTTACTTGCCACTGAACAAAGAGAAGACAGAGAGACACAAGAAGTGTGTGTCAGACTACGCATTAGTTCGGGGG
>JADGJF010000552.1:0-18281 GCA_027596845.1 Quaeritorhiza haematococci | reverse complement strand
TTCCTCCCCTTCTCCCCACTCCCGCCAAAAACCAAACCATTGAATTCTGAGTGCAGTTCACCCAACCCATCATGTACCGCAAGATCCAATCCCACCCCAACCCCCTCGAACTCTACATATCCCAACAAATCTCCCAAAACTTCCTCACAAGCGACTACGCCGACAAAGTTTCCACCGCGTATCAGGATAGTCTCGAAAAAGCGTACCAAGAGGCGTCTAAAGTGGATTTGAGAGAACCGCAGGAGTGGTTGCAGACGGGGGAGTGGGCGAGTGAGTGGATTGGAGATTGATCCTTGATGTTCCCCTCTTCTTTTGCACGCACATCAATATTGTTTTATATCCTCAATTATTAGATTGTCTCTTACGCACCCCTATTTTTTGCTTCACTTTCACCACCCCAGCAATGCTCAAACCCTCCAAACTCGCAAAACGTCAAGAAACCGGTGTATCCCGCGACGAGCTCCTCACAGTGGGTCACATCATAACAGGCATACCCCTCCACTTCCACGCCCACAAAAAGATCCAACAGATCTATGCGGATCGTCGGAAGGCCATCGAGAGCGGGGTGGGGATTGATTGGGCGACGGCCGAGGCGATGGCGTTTGGGACGTTGGCGTACGAGGGGTATACTGTTAGGCTCAGGTAAGGTCCTGATTTTTTGAAATTGTGATAAAACGAGTGAGGTTTGTTGCCGATGCTGACCGGATTTTTTGTTTGGTTTGGTGAACCATTGATAGTGGACAGGATACCGAACGTGGAACCTTCTCGCAACGACATTCAGTGATCTACGATCAAGAAACCGAAGAAAAGTACTGTCCATTGGCTGAAATCAAGCGGCGAGAAAACGGAACGTCCTTTTTCCAGGTTGCTAACTCGTCACTTAGCGAGTTTGGTGTTTTGGGGTTTGAGCATGGTAAGAGTGGCGGTGTATTGTATCCGTGCTTTCCAGCTGAGGGGAACGAAGGATGGACATGTGTTTTACTTATGGGTCGCGCTTCGCGTTTTCCTTTCCGGATCCAAGGCTATGCTCTCGAAAATCCAAACGCACTCGTATGCTGGGAGGCCCAGTTCGCCGATTTCGCGAATGGAGCTCAAGTTATCATTGATCAATTCATCTCGTCCAGTGAAGAGAAATGGTAAAAAGGGGACACGATTACTGTGTGTTTGTTCGATTTCCTTTCGGGGTGATGATTTAACTGCATTTTCTCTTTGTTTCTGGTACAAACAGGTTAAGGCAGAGCGGGGTGACTTTGCTCTTGCCGCACGGTTACGAAGGGCAAGGTCCCGAACACTCCTCAGGTCGAATTGAGAGGTTCTTGCAGCTTTGCAATGAACCAGAAGATGTGAGCGAACACATTGTCCTTCATGCCTTTAAAAGTTTTCTCTTCCAGCTCGTTTCTTTATTTCTCACTTTTTTTCTCACGTTCTCTTTTTCTGAAAAACATCATAGTTCCCCGTCTTCGACCACCTCCCCCGCGGGGAATCAAGTCACCCCTACTCCCCCATCCTCATGAAACAAACCCAATCTGCAAACTGGGTCGTGGCAAACCCATCCACTCCATCCAACTTCTTCCATCTCCTGAGACGACAAGTCCACCGCATGTTCCGGAAACCGCTGGTGCTGTTCACGCCCAAGAGCTTGTTGAAGGCTAGGTAAAGTACTCAAAGCGCGCTTCAAAGTGTTGGTTCTGGGTTTGGGTGGCGGAGTTTTATTGACGTTGATGTGGTTTTTCTTTCTCAATTAGTTATTGCGTGTCCGATCTGTCAAGTTTTGTAGAGGGACAACGGTTTATGAATATCATCACCGGTAAGGACGTGAAAAAGAAGAGTAGATTCTGTTCGAGAGGGCGTGTATCCTACCTTGTTGGTGCTAATCCTTCCATTTTCCCATCAGACACATCCCCCAACCTGCTCCCCGACCCCCAAATTAACCGCGTCATCTTCTGTTCCGGAAAAGTCTTCTATGACCTCGACCGCGTCCGCCAAAAGAACAACATTCAGAATACCCATATCATTCGGGTGGAGCAAATTTCGCCCTTTCCGTTCCATATGTTGCGAGATCAAGTTCAACGTTGGTCTCAGAATGTGAATTGGGTGTGGTGTCAGGAGGAACCGAAGAATATGGGGGCATGGACGTATGTGCGGCCCCGATTTGAAGCCGTCTTGGAGGAAGCGGGGGTGGAGGCGACGTTGGTTAGTACTTTGATATTCATTGAGCTGAATTCGGAATTGTTTTAGGTCTGTTCTAATGGTTATGATTTCACATCATGCACCTTCATACATTCTGCCCCTCCTATGTAGATTTACGCTGGAAGGCGGTCATCAGCAGCTTCAGCGACTGGTTCGAAACGGCATCACTATGAAGAGCTCGAAGAGCTACTCCAAGAGGCTTTCGATGCCACCAATTCACCAAACTGGAAGAGATTGGATTTGGCTTAACTGGCTTGTGGTGAATTTCAAGTCGAGAAGGCTTTGCCCTTTCCATTTTCTTCTTCAAATATGTGTCTATGCTCTTTTTGCGGACTGTAAAATACACAAAAACGTGTGGATATATCTAGCAAAAAATAAATATGTGTCCAATCCACTCGCCTCGAAAGAATGTGCCAATGTGCGAGCTTCCACCCACAAGACATTTCAATCCTCATCATACATGTCCTCTTCTGTTCTGATGGGAGCTTTACCCTTTCTCGATGACCGCGGCGTCCGGGGGGTCTGGCGAATCGTTGATATCGGTGTTCCCGGCTCAAGTACGCTTTCATAACCGATACCTTCAGTCTCTACAGGAAGTGACGCAGCCGAACCCGACTTCCTGCTTTTCCGCGTTCTTGACTCCTTGGTTGTTTTCGGTTTGATATGCTTTGAAATCTCGTTGATGTTCTTGGAACCTAAAAGGTGCAATGTGACGTGTTTCAGCATAAGAGTTCAACTCGCTGAACAAGTACTATCAAGTTGTTCACAGTACTCACCCAGAATATCGGTTAAGGTCGGCGCTATTTTGCAGTGCGATTCATCAAGGTACTTTCCTGGCAGGAAGGATGCAAAACGTCAACCATTGATGAATATTGCAGAAAACCGCATGACCAGATCACTCACCTGTGGCAGTTGGCATGGTATTGCGAATGCATTCTTGCATCAGAACCCCTTTGATTGATTGAAACACCATTCATCAGTGATGTCCGGCGTTGGTGGAAAGGATATCGTAGAAATCAAACCAGCACGTTCTACTGTACCTATGGCTAACAGGGCCGACGGACTGCATTTTTGGAAGAATGAAGCGCCGTTGATGCATCTGCCATCGTTTGCTTTCTTGGTGAAGTAATCATTTGCGGATTTTTCGATTGTTGCGAAGAAGTCCTGTTCACGAATCAATGTTAGAGAATCTTCATATCAGCCGTATGTGTCTATATTTAGGTGAGCCAAAGAAAGTACAAAAACTGACGGTCGACATTACCGCTTTGGGAAGAAGGAAACGTGTCGACTCTTAACCCAGATCAAACGAAACAATGAAACGGAACAATGAAACGACTCAATCAGATTCAAATCCTTTATCAAGATGATCCGAAATTGGGTGCACACTTACCAAATGTGCTCGCCGAGACAGCGGCAGGGGCCATTGATATTCTGCGACGTTTAGGAATCCTCTCGACGTCGATTTCCTCCCAAACCACAGGATCGAGTGGTTCCTTCAAATATATTGCCTTGCTCGTCGACCACACATCGGCCTTCCGTCCAAATATGATTTTTTCCAACCCCTCTGGCACATCCCAGGTCTCGCTGTGGTTCTCTTTTAGCCCGCCCGTGCCGCGATCACCGTCTGTCCCGGCGATCTTTTTTCTTCTTTCGTGGTTCAGCTTCCGTTTGAGTCTCCCACCTGAGCTGTAGTCGTATTTTATGGTGAGAATGGGCGCCTCCGGTTTAGTATTGTGATTGATTTCAACATCCTCTTCCGGTACAGCGACAAGACCGACACCGGAAGGCAGCGACGGAGTGCTCTGGTAATACTGAAAGAAAATGCACTCTCGCACACTGTCCTGTCGGCACACCGCAGAAGGTTCAAAATATTGGTGCGCAGGCGGCGATAAAATTAGGAACGGATCGTGACGTTCTGTTTTGCTGATTGGAGTCGCTTCCTGTAGGATCTGTTTTCGTAACCACCGTAATTGACATTCCTCGCACAAAGGACGTCGGGTTTGGGGTCCAAGACGCGGACGTTCGGAACTTTCACCACATTTCCGGCACTGCCGATCGTGAAGAGACGGCTCCAAGATACCAACACTTTTTGTTCTTCTTCTCGAACTGGCTTCACTTTTCCTGCGTCCACTTCCAGCCGAACTAGTCAAAGCGAAGCGACCTTCCTCGGTGTCGGAATGGGACAGCCATTTGTTCGTCAACGATGGACCGAGTTTGATTTGATGCGGTTCATCAGTATCCCTGGCGTCTTTTTCTTTATCTAGTGAAGCTGTGGCGGTCGAAAGTACAACGCATGGTTTGTTCAAGGTCTTGCACAGGGAACAGGGAGGACCCCCTTCTTTATCCAGGTCGCAACTGTTGTTGGTAGTCATCCACACACAGCGTACGCATTGTCGTTTGCCCATGGCCAGAAGTGGAAAGAGGTATGTCGAGTTGGCCTTGAAGTGGAGAAGTGGTTGCTGGCGTGTCTCTTCCAGTATTTGCAATAGTGTAAAGGTCAGGTAAAAATCCAAGAGACTTGAAGTGGTGTTGGACTATGTGTGTATGTGTTGGACCTCTTATGGAAGAACTCAACAACCAAGTAAGTTCGTTCACCACGGGAATTGGAGCCCTGACTGAAGACCAGATATTCTTCAAGATAAAGGTAAACGGAATATTTTCAAAAAACCAGAATAAGAAAAAAGAAGAAATGATAAAACCGCCCTTCTACTTATATCCTACAAAAAAAGAGAAATAACTTGGCGATGCTCGTCTTCAAAATGAAAACCTTTTACAAAGCAGCGTCTTTCCTCAATGCTCCAAAGCACCCAACATCAGTCGTTAACCCTCAAGCGCCCATCCCGTGTTTTACATCACAATACACTTGGTCTTCTTTTTGGAGGTCTTACTCCGGCCATTGTACTGTCCATTAATACCCGAAGCCTTTTTGTTCTCGTCACGGATCGAGCGCACAAGCGAATAGAATGCCTCCTCGACGTTGATTTTGTTCCTTGCTGAAGTTTCCAGGAAGCGACACCGGAAAGACATGGCGAGATCCCGGCCTTCGTTGAAACCGACCACACGTTCGCTCTCCAAGTCACATTTGTTGCCCACCAACACCACGGGGAACCAGTCTCGATCCTTGACTCGAAGGATTTGTTGGTGGAATGTCTGGATTTCTTCGAAGCTGGACCGTGAGGTGATGGCATAGACCAGCAGAAACCCTTCGCCCGTCCGCATGTACTGCTCACGCATAGCCGAGTATTCTTCCTGCCCCGCTGTGTCAAGAACATCCAGAAGCGCTGTTTCTCCGTCAATTACGCACTGTTTCCGGTAGGAGTCTTCGATGGTGGGGTCATATTCGTCGACGAATTGGGCTTGGATGAATTGGATTGTCAAAGCCGACTGTGGGCATAAAATAGAGAAATAAGTGCCAAAGCAACCGCCAACTAACAACCATTTCATCGCCATAGCCGCGTCATATTCTTCCCCAACCGAAAAAGCCATGTTGTGACAACACAGAAGCTGGCTACGAACCTTTCCAACACCACCACCACCAACGACGACAATCTTGTATTCGCGAACAAGGTTGGCTCTCGACATGGTATACTAAGTTTTCGCCACGGTCAAAGTCTGTCACAGGTGTAAGCCGGAAGTCCTCCGAGGAGCAGGAGCCGAAGGAGCCGTTGGTGGTTTTCTTTGTAGCCACCCGTACCCTCTTTGGAATGAGTAGCTGTTTCTGGCCACAGTATTCAGGAAAGAGAAGCAAATACGATTTAGAGAGCTTGAAGTGGTACTCAAAGTCGGAAGTGTGCCGGTTCCGAACGGAAGAGAAGCAAGCATTGAGCAATGGTCAAAAGCAGAAACGCAGGTGGTTTACCTCTCTTCGTTGGTTTTCCTCTCCACCAAGCCAAGGTTGAGACTTGAGGCTCTCTTTTGATTGTTGGGTAACACAGACATTCCAATTGGTGTGTCCAAGAATCTAAGCCTTTTTTTGGTTTGTTGGTTCTTTGAGAGTTCAAAGACGCTCTTGTGCTCTTCAGTTTTTAGATAACTTCGACAGGAAATCTCTGGATTTCTCTAAGGTCTGAGCGACAATCTGATGGCCATTTGGCTCTGCGCTCTCCCTGCCACTCCTCTCCATACTATCATAGACGCCCTTCACTAAAAAAACGCATCAGAAAGGGTATACTGTTGATACCTGGAGGCAGTATTGCTGAGAGCAATCAGAAACGGAACATACCATGCAAGCCAGTCTTTTGATGAACATCCAACGAAAACGCTTCTGAATTCCGGGCATCCTTGAATACCCACTTTGCAAAGTCGACAGCCGGTTCGAGGTACCTTCATCACATTTGGTGTATTGGATGAATCGAATCAATCATGATGGAGACAATCGAGCAAGACCTGCTCAGCCGACGTCCCATGAGAAAAAAAATCATCAAATACCTTTCACATCCAACCGGTCGAGCTAACCGAACCAAAACGCTTGTGCCATCGTCGAAAAGCACCTCAGCGATTGAAGAATCACATTGATATGCTACTTCCGTTAAGTCATGAAAAGTCACCAAGACAAGGCCATCGTCGAATGCCCGAAAATGCCCTAGTCCATCGATCGTAACTTGTTCGACCACAGCGGCATCATCACGAGAGACTAAGTGACGACTGAGTGGTGGAACTCGCTCTCCAGTCATCAGGTCAGATAACTTTGATTCGATGTTGTTTGCCAGCGGCATGAGTCCTAAGATTTCACTGACGATTTTCTGCAATGGATACCTGCAACGCAATGTCAAACTTGTATGTGAGAGGACGCCTGGCATTCCACAAAACCAAGATGGACGTTGCCCCATCCGCAAAGACCTACACTGCGCCAGTCATTGAGTTCCTTGCAGCAGAGGGACAGCCGCTGCTTATGTACATTTGTCCCATCTCGCTGTGCCGATCGGAACCGATTGAGTCGCTTTCTGTGAACATAGTAACGAACTTGCCATCCGGATCTATTCGAAACACTGTATCATCTTCCAACCTCGCCTCCACCACACTCAACGTAGACAAAACCCGATACAAAACCCCGTCCTTGAACATGATTCTCACGAGTTTCTTTGATGCTTCATTATTCGTCGGATCAAAATCACGATTGTTTGGATGCGAAAGGGCGATGGTTTCATTTGAGCACGGGAGAGGTATGGACACAACGCCTGCGAGAATCGTCGGAATTTGAAAACTGAACGGGATTTGTACTGAGAAAGACGGAGTCAGCGAACCGGACAGAGGAAGATTTGTTTGGTCAAAGAAAACAAAGTACCACAGATGCGGACGAATGGTTTACCTCCATGAAGCTCCAACAACATTGCTACCGGGTATTTCCAATGTTCCGGCGGTTCATGGACAGGGAAACACTGCTCCATCCAAACCATCAATTGGTGACTTCGCTGGGAAAGGTATTCCTCATCTACATCGTGAACCTCGATCGGATAGCGTACGTGGAAGCTTTGGAGGGACGGAGACAAAGCGACTGTGACGTTTCCGTCGATACTTGACAGACTGGCGATCTGATCCCTTGCGTAATTGGTCGTCAAACTATTTCTATCTTTTTTGAGATTCCGAACTGCTTCTGGCGTTGGCCAACGCGCTTTCTGAAGCGCATTCATCTTAACCTTTTTGTTGATCCAAACGAATAGAAAGGGGAAGGTCGAGTGTCGAGGAGTAAATAAAAACGAGACCAAATGTGGGTTGTGCCAGGTAATTTAGAATGTCGGAAACCAACCCGTTTGCAACGCCCCAGACTAGCATGAGATAACAAGTTCTCGCTCAAATATGGTTGTTCGTGGTAAGTGTTTCGATGTGAGAGCGCCTCCGAAACGATATCTTTAAACTTGGACGTAATTGTCGCAGTTGGGCATCTCGATCTTTGGCATGCACTACAACCCACGATTCTTTGCGTATGATGTAAGTCGCATAAATGCACAATCTCAGCGACAGCAGCCGATGCGGACAAATGAACGGTGAGACCAGATTCGGCTTCGAATTCGAAACTCCCGTCCTGAAATATCTTCCAACAGTTCATTTTGCAAGATGTGTCTGAACTCGCACAGCTGCACTCATGTGACACACAACACAGACGGTTTTTGTTAACATGAGGGCAGGGGGAGATGACATAGAAACCGTGCTTTTCAAGCGTTCGCACTCGAATGTTGTCACAACACACTGATCCCAAGATGAAATCTATGTTTGACTTTGTTCTAATGAAAGATACTACAAAAACATGAAACAACTAACTTAATATAGTCCAAATACGGCAAATATAATGAATGCTGATTTTGCAACGTGGCCTCAGAGGGGCATCAGAAGGGTGTTGGCAGCGAGAGCGGATGGAAGGGAGATGCGATTTCTGGCCCCAGATCCAGCTTTATACTTTGTCATCTGGAAAAGGCAAGTGGTGCTCGTGAATTGGGCATCACTCCTTTGATAAGTCACTGAAGGGATTCACTTACCATGAAACGCCCATGTCGTTGCTTTTGGCGACTTTTTCGCAGTGAGAATGTACATGCTGTTGTCAGGCGGTCGTTCCTAAATCGTGATTGCGAGCCCAAGAATGAGGTTGAGATGGTCCAGCGTCCAAGCTCTTGAGGTTTCCCATTCCAAAGTGACATACCTTTTTCGTACAGCTACTGAGCATGCTTTGGATGGATAGGCAGACGGAGCTGATCGTTAATGCTGGACTCCATTGATCGTACAATATCGAAAGGCAAATATGACCGTTGCTGTAAATCTGAAGACGGCAACAAACAGAAATGAGGTCGCATTGTCAACAAATCCGCTTCTCTCAGCCAGTCTGTCGCCCCTGTGGGTCCCTTTGACCCCTCTCAATGCCCCTCATCCGGTCAAGCGTTATTTGACCGGACAATGAACTCCGAAACAGATGTTAACCAGGCCCTTTCGAGTCAGCTACCACACACCCCCCCACCGCCCCACCCCCCATGCTCCTTGTTACGTTCTCTCACTCACATGAGGGTGTACGGGAACATTATCAATGAAAACGACCTCCGGCGATTCCAACGGATAATTGTTGCTAAATTTGAACTGGATAAGAAAAACAAAAGGCCTGAGTCATGAAATCACTTCGCGAACAGAAAGATATGGCGGTCAGCTCACCCAAGACAGTGCTTGGTCTGACCTGGAGTTTGAATGTTTCCCCTTGGTATAGCGTCCCGTTAGCTCCTTCCAAGATGATCTTCCAACTGTGATGACAAAAGAAAGTCCTTTGTAGGTAAGAAATGACTGAATATTGTGGTTGACAGAAGAGTTGAGCAAACCAACCATTTCAAGTCTTCGTCCGCCTGATCAACGCGAATTCCGGCGGGTGGATTGCCCCTGAGATCCCGTAGTTCCTTCGTCAGTCGCTTGAGGAAAATATTGGACATATGTGGAATAGGGCGAAGACTCGGCCTTCTGACGCGTCTTAAGGTGGGAGGTGGGAGCCTTTGTGCTGTCAAGTCGGGCTCTTCGTATGTGCAACGACGTCTGACGTGTGCAACGAGGCCACTCAATTCAAACTTTCATTGAACATGGGTGCGAAAACCGCGATCTTGAACAGCCTGAAATGGGTTGGAGAGCGTCGAGAGTTATGACATTGATGGAATGAAACAGAACAAGTGTTAAAAGAAGGATGTACCTCACACCCCTCGCGATCGATATTTTGTTTTATATTTGACTGGAATCCAACGAAGGTAATTTCGAAATGTGATGCACTGATAAACAACTTGTATTATGCACTGCTGATGCGACCGTCCCAGATCGTCCCGTTGATATAGCTCTTGTCATGAAGCCATTTCACAGCGAGCAACAATTCATGGAACCTGCTCTGTCGACTCCCGCAATCACACGCCCGCAAGATGTTTTGAAAGGCCTCTTCCGCAACGGCGAGAAGCTCATGGCCCATGTCATATGTGCCATTATCACTACGAGCGTTTCTGCAAAATATCTTCAGTCTTGGTCAGCTGCAATAGAGTCCCGAGCCGGGGGACATTACGAGCAACTCGAGACGACTGTTTGAGGAAAGCCGCACTGAAAAATATTAACCAGACAATCTAACCTCGACTAGAGATGCTTGAGGCCATCTATAACCGCAATTTCGTCACTTCGTTGACGACCACCACCAGGTCTTCTTCTGAGTCATTGGTGCTTTTCTACGAACCAAAACAACGGCAACAACGGCAGCAACCGCATGGGAGATTAGGTGCGAGTCCTTCACCTTGAACCACAGATGTTTGCCAACCTGAAACCGCTAAAATATTGCTTCTCGGGCACGCGGTCGACCGGAATGTGAACTGCTTTTGGACGCAGCGTTGGAACACCGTCTGCCTTGCGTTCACGACTTCGTGATCACTGGCAGGACAATAGAGACCGGTAGAACAGGGAACTTCAAGGGCCACACTCTCGACCTGGTCTATGAACTGCATGCAATGGCTTTTGAAACCACCGGGTTCGAACACGCAGGCTCTGGACCACAATCCATGGTCGCCCTCGATTCACTTCATCTTTGCTTCATGTGTCACATCAAAAGCAGATTTGGATGATTCGGGACAGCGACACCATCCTTTTTTCTTCCTTGAGATGACAACAACAGATTCATCACCGTCCGACTTTCGGTGCAGTTCACTCTTGCAGAATGCGGATTGCTCTGCCGCTTTCGACCTTGGAAAGCCAGCAGCTGACTACTGTCCGCTTTTTGGCCCCACAGGTAAGATACAAATGAAATCCAGACATTTCGCTGTGCAAAACTATTTCTGCAATCAGGTTTTCGATTCAATGGCAGCAGCAGGCTCTCCAGTGCTTTCGAGTTCGACAACGCGGTAATTTGCAATCCGAATGGAGCGGTTCGAATATCCGGCTTCTTGTCCAGAATGCCAAGCGAATTAGACTTCAATCAGTTCGTCAACGACTTCCAACAGCTGTCCAGTCGCAACAAGAGGAAGCGCATCAGTTCCCAGCTCAGGCAGCCCCGCCCTGTTTTGCCAACATGAATAATCTTGACGCCTCCCCAACACTGCAGATCATATGAAGGTAAAGGCAGCTGGAACTCGCTTGTTTGGGTTCAACTGCCCCACCTGAACTGGGGGCTGGGTGGGAGGTTGGAGGATATGTGTGTTTTGTGTTGGAAAGAAAGGTATCAACGTGACCATGTTCACAAAGCAAACCGCAGACAATTCCAACTAGGCTTCATTTCTTCACGCTGGAACTCCATAACCGTAGATGGAGATGTCGTCTATGTATGGATTCAATCTTCAAGGCAACTGGATGCGCTGGTGCATGGGTTTGCTTTGACTATGCCTTCGAAGGCATATTGTATCAGAAATCCTTTGAATGGTTGAGATACACATAAAGTTTCCCAACTAAGCGACTAATACACATTGGATGAAGCAACTCAAGCAATTGCGAACAAAAAGCTGTACAATCAAGCTCTGCATATGCGAAACGTTCCGAGCAGAAATCAAGCGTCGGCGGCCCATTCGTTTTCGCGACGAATCTGTTCAAGACCGAATGGTTGCGTGATTAACATAAGAAGTCGAGGAACTGTGGGCGGAATGAATAAGAAATACTCACCTGCTCCTCTTCTTCAGGGGTGAAGTCGTTCTCGATGTTGAACATCTCACGAATCTGCTCTGGCGTCTTGCCCTTGATCATGTTGGCCACGGTTTTGCACCCGAGGTCAAGCAAGGGCTTGATGTCAAGGTAGTTGGCTGCCAAAATAATCTCGAAAAGCTCCTCGTTGTCGACCTTGATAAAGTTTCCGTCCCATTCATCAATGTCATCAGAGCGTTTCTTTTGGTCGAATGCTTCCCTTTCTTCTTCCGGGGGGACTGGGGGGTCGTCTTTGTGATGTATGCAGTAGTCAATAACCTAACACAAAGCAAAAAGGAAGAGGGAAGGTGACGCATGTGTCGTGTGAGCTCTTTTTTCCGGAATAGCACACGCTGAATTTGGTACGAAGCCAGCTCATTCAGCAATAGCGTGAGATACCGGGGGGTTGCCGAGTATGAATCATGTTACCTTCTTAAGAATCTTGCCAGACACGTTCGGAAGAGGAATTGCGTTGTCAGACTCGCCAACATCCTCCAACATGTTCTTGAGCAGCATGGAGCGTTCTGCGACCTCCTTGTCGATGGTGAAGGTCTGGTTGTCCTGGCTGTTGAGAGTTACTTTCGTCATTGTGGATTCTAGAGCGGCGGGATAAGGGGTTGAGGTACAAGGCACAAGGGCTCGTCGGCAAAAAAAGCGGGGTGTCTCGTGTAGCACAGCTGGTGATCCCCAATACCTATTTCTGCGTGAAAACCCTTGCGTGTCGGACTCTGTATGGGCCGCTGTGTGGGCAAGAGTCTTGGGCAAGAGCCGACTTGGAAGCAGAAATGAACGCTTTCGATTCAAAGTGAATTCCGAGAACGCGGGGTCCCCTGGAGCATCGTCGAAGGTCATTAATGAAGACTAAGAGGAGGAGCAAACATGGGGTTCATTCCGGAGTTCAGATGTTTTGCTTAGCAACAACTCTAAGAGGACCTCGCTTGACCTTTGACAACAGATGACAAGTCCAATCTTCACCCCACCAGATGCCTTCGGCATGGTTGAAAAAGGAGTATATCGGTCAAATACTCTGCACACATCCAATTTTCCCTTCATCAGAACACTCAACTTGAAAACCGTGATTGTTCTTTCGCCGGAAGTCCCGACACGGACTTTGAGTGCTTTCTTCGACGAATGTCATATCCGGGTGGTAGGTTACTTGGTCCGTTTTGCTCATCGTGGAGAAGAGCTTCTCAATGTCCTTGTTCACCCCAGATTCACTTAGGACTTCAAGCGTGGAAGCCCACCCTAGGTTGGCGACCTGTTAGCGAGGAGCTGATTAAGGAAGGACTCGAACTTCTCCTGGACGCTAATAATCAGCCGATCCTTGTGATGTGCACGTATGTGTTTGTTCTGTTTTGATAAAGGTTTGTTTTCAACTTTGTATCGTATTTGACAGGATCTGGGTTTTGCCTTGTTACAACTGCAGTTCAGGAATTCATGAAACGGGGACATTCATTGGATGTTTGCGCAAACTGCAAGGATGGAACTTCAACTCAATTATGATTGAGGTGAGTCGGAAACCCGATTCGCTGCGTGTTTGAAAGCCCGCGCATGTTGCTGACATCTTGCCCAACTTATGCGTACAATATGAACATGCCGATAGTATCGTAGTTATGCGGGGAGCAAAAGTCGATACGTCAATGAACAGTTTGTGGAGCTTTTTGACATGGATTTGGTCACATTGCCGGCCAGTCTGCCGTCATGGTTCCTGGCGCAACAGAGATTGGTATGTGTTATATTCCTTGTTTCGGGGTTTATCTCTGCTTGGGGTGTTCTTATGTCTGAAAATGGTGCATAGTGTGAGATTCGGGTCATCAAGAGCGAGGTCGACTCTTTTATTTGAAGGACGCGGACTAACTGGATGATGGTCTCATTTGATCTTTAGGAGGCCGAAGAAATTGAGCAGCTCAAGGTCGAAGACAATGCGGTTACTTCGCAATGAGCTTTCGCTTGCTATGTCTGTATTTATAGTTTGTTTTCTCGTCAGTCATAGACTTGACCGCTTGTAGCTTTATGCCCTCACATGACAACATTCAACGATATATATATTGAAACGTCTCCCGACAACTATTCAAGACATGATTCAAAGAATTGCGTTTTCTGTACAGAAAGTCACATCTTGAAAACTTTCTCCTTTTCTCCTCATTTACTGGTGCCGACATCCATACTGCTCTCTTTCCTTCACAGACGCCAGAAGATTTTCGACAGCTTCAAATTCGGATGATGAGTCGATATGAAACGCATGAAGATTCTCATTGGAACATTCAGGGTTGGTGAAGGTCGCATTTCTCACGTTAAAGATTTTTCGGTAACTGTTGTCCATAAACACATGCGGTTTCCCGAGAAGAGTGGACAATATAACCGCATGCAATCGATCGGTTACAACAATCCTGCCCAGTGAAAGCAGCTTGATGCCATATTCTAACCGCATCCTCTCCTGCTCGCGCACGGGAATATCGAGAAAGGTCTCCCTGTCCACATCGTACTTGTGCACCAGGTCCTCCCAATCCACCACTTCGTATGTGATGTTCAGCTGGTCCCACCGTCTGAAGCTGTCGGAAAGTCCTTTTGCGAACTCCCCCAGCTTCTCCTTGTCGGATCGTGAAAGAACGACGACATCCACGATTGGGTCACCGATGGGTGTTAGTGGCCCAAGCATGAAGGCCATATCGGGGCAAAAGCGCATCTGCTCTTCTTTCACATGAGCTTCGCGGAGTATGTCCATCGACGGGTAGTCTCGGAATAGCATCGTGAGCCTGGTAGCCGTTCTGAACAACTCAACATCGTGCGCGAGAATGGCTGGATCGTTGTACCAAACAGATTGAGGTGCAAAAACAATACGAGCATCCGTCATGTTCCGCACGTAACTATTTCTTTCTTCGGAATGGTCTCTCCACAAGTCTCCAAAGTTGCCCCCGCCATTGAAGTAGAGTGTCGTGTTCGGTCCCAAATCTTCCACAAGGCGACGTGTTTCCGATGGAAAGCAGGAATCTTCGACGCATCCAATGGGAACCCCTTCACGATAAAATCCATCCAGAAGAGCCAGCTCTCCTGCCGCAATGAAACTATCACCAAGGTTGAAGTGTTCCGGAATTGCCATAAGAATTGTCTGTACATTGTCAACATCGATGACATCTTCGACTATACCCTTGATTTTTTGGCCGATGTCAAAGAGACATTTGTGTCGGTTGGTTTCCTGGGTATTGAAGATCTGGCAGATTTCTTGCTGTTGGTGCGCTCCGTCGATTGTTACGGTATTGTTGTTGACTGATTCGGCCTGATCTGAAGTTGCATTGGTCTCTGGTGGAGTTTGTTCACCAACTTCAGAATCCAATGATTCGGTTTCCGTCTTCGAAGGGTCAAATGATGGAGGGACGAACCCGGGTGGTGGTACATCTGGACCTTGCTGTTCGCGCGATCCTCCGTCGATTGTTACGGTACTGTTGTTGACTGACTGATCTGAACTTGAACTAGTTTCTGACGGAGTTTGTTCGACGGTTTCGGAATCAGGTGATTTGTTTTCCGTCTCCACAGAGTTAAATAGTGGAGGGGCAAACCCGTGCGGTACATTCGGACCTTTTGACAGGCTTTTGTCGTATGCCGTGACATTATTCAATGTCGGAGAGGGTGAGTTTGTGGACGAGATGACGTCGGCAACCTTCAGCGTCGGATCTGCAAGATCAAACACCCGGCCCATGGATGGAACAGCTCCAAACGACGAAAGGGCGAGACCTGCCACAAGAGGAAGACATACACAGATTGCCGGAAGATACCGTTCTCCTCTGTTGGTAAGATCGTACCGACGCTGCGCTCTCGTGTTGTCTTCGGAATGCTGCGAATCAAGACCCGGTCGGCGATTCGGTGAAATCCTCAACAAAACCCACCCGACTGCTGATACGGATGCCAGACCTGTCAGACCCACGTGAGGAGTAATCGATCCCGCAGCGAAGACAACTGCTGCCACCGTAATGGCGCAATCAGCGACAGCATGCGAAACAACAGTCAAGCACGACAACGTATAGAACGAGAGAAGCGTGACCACCGCTTGATTGCCAGAACCAAACATCAGGAGCGCCAAGGATTCTTCATTCAGGTCGCTTGATTGCTTCAGCTGAGTTGCTGGAAATATTAAGGAGGTCACTGCCCATAGCGGGATCATGAACCAGAAGCACTGCCATGAGCAAATGAAATAAGTCTCAATGGGAGTCAGAGGCTGCTGAAGGTCCTTGTTCGCAAAGTCCCCCTCCGATAGGGTTTGCTTTTCACAATCGTCACAGTCGTGAGTCGTGTGGTTGACGATGGTGTATTCTTCTCGATGGTACTGGGTTTTTACCATGACGTTTCGGGTGCAGATGAGGAGCGTCGAAACTATGATTGCTACACCTTCCACGAAAACGGTGTTTTTGAAAATGATGGACGTCACCCATACTGTCAACCCCATGTGGACCCAGTTCCCGAGGAGAGTGAGTGAATAGGTTTCACCGGTGAGTTGCCACTTAATCATGGCAACCAAAAAGGGTGCCGCTGCCTTTTACGTTCGGGGTACAGGGAGAGGCGGACAGAAACCAGATCTCAGTCATCAACATATGAAAGTCTCCAATACTTTGAATTACAGCAACACTGTCACATTGCTGAAGACAGTGCCTCCACGCCATACCTTGATCGAGTAAAATGCGGGAAAAGTCGCGAATTCCCCTGAGTTTGCAGCCAGTGTTGCAAGGAGGTGAAATGCTGAAATTTGGAGCAAGGAAGGTCTATGTAAAGAAGACGCGACAACTTCTCTGAATCTTGCCCTTGTATTTGAGCTCAGCATGATAAAAAACGCTCCGATAATAGACCCAATCGCGAAAGTCACGGTTGAAAAGAGGAAGGTGTTTTTGGTGTTGATTAGGAAAAGCTGAGTTTGAGAAGTGGACAGGAGAGCGAACGCGAGCCATCCGGTCAGTGAGAGTAAAGTTGAAACTGCTACGTCCATCTTTTCGTCGCGTCGATCGGAACGAAAGGGTTGTCGTTGTGCTTCTATGAACTCGTTGGGGTTGCGGAACGCGTCGTCGGGTGAACGTAAATATGCTTGGTCAGCCACGTCAGTACTCACAGACCACGGATTCTGAATTGAATGAACTGGTTGAGTTGGCGTCGAAAGTTGGGATAGAAAGGAAGAGGTTGGTTCACCGAACCATTCACACCGCACGTTAGATACGCCGGAAAAAGTATTTCTATTCAATCAAGAAATTTGACATATAAAAAGCCGATGTTATTCACAGTACTATGCTGCTAGTAATGTCGCAATCGGAAACTGACCTGGATCTGGAGTAGTAGACGGGAAGCGCGTTTCTAGGAGTCAGACTCACAAAGACGGAATCGATCTCTTCCCTGCGGAGTTAAAGTTGGTGTAACGCTGGTCACGGCTCACTTTAGGTTCGTGGAACAGCACGCTGAACAGCACGACCCAAACTCTCAATGCTTCTCAAGTGTTCTCATGACCTTCCAATGGCTAGTAGAACGATTACCGTCGTGGGATGGTTGTGGGGATTGGCTAAGGGAACAGGATCCTCTTTGTTACCTGCTGCAACTGACATACGCGGGCAGAAAGCGATTCGGGAACGGATGTGTCTTCTGAACATCCATCATCCACCTTACCTCTTTTGAGTCCGGTTCTGGATGTACAAGCGTTTAGGCAGATATGAAAGATCCGACCAGAAGGACTCACCACAAGACAACCGATTGGAAGGGAAGCGGGAACGGGAGGATTCAATAATGTCAGCAATTCAGAGGGAGAACATGAAGCTGCGACGCTCAGGAGTAGTGAGGAGGTTTTTTTTTGGAACGTTTCATCTGAACAAGTCAGTAACAAACGTACAACGAGGGTCATCGGGAGCTTCACCGGGTAAACTAGTCACAGTGAATCGAACTTGCAAATGAGGTGACCTGTGACTTAATTGCTAGCGTTTTGGTCGCCCACATAAAGGGTGGTGGTCGCGTTCTGGGTTTTAGAACGCTATTGTGTAGGGAAAAGTCAAAGGTGGGGGTGTCCTTCCAGCTGGCGCCCAAAACGAAACCTCTCGCAAGTACATCTCCGATTAGAGAGGTTGCGGTTTAACTGGCGGAGAGTATGAACCAACATCCCTCTCGTTCCAGGCCGGCGGAGCGTAAACTGTATATTACTTGTGATGTGGTGAGTGTTCGCGTTTCACATCTTTCGAATGATACAAGTGGCTCTCCAGACCTTTTTCTTTTCAAATAGCCCGTTGTCGTTTGCCCCAGGTTCTATGTCCTTTAGGATTGTCGTGAGCCAACTTTGATTGTGATTTTGAAAAGGGGAGAAGGGAGGGAACGCGTAAGAAAGGAAAAGGGAAAAAGAAATAGTACAGAACAATACCCCAGATGCATTTTGGACTTCGGAAAGGTCTGGGAAAGGTGCTCAGTGCGAAAAGTGCTATGGCCACAACAGCTTTGATCAAAGTTTGATATGCGATCTCCCCTTTGGC
>JADGJF010000551.1:0-18298 GCA_027596845.1 Quaeritorhiza haematococci | reverse complement strand
GGGTGAAGGGGTGTTGATTTGAATTCGGCGTTAAATCGGTTACTGATCATGTTATTTCATTTCGGCTTTGTAATATTGTGTAGGTGAGGCAACAGAAGGAGTCGGAAAATCTCCGTGAGACGCAACTCTTCCAGCTCCGCTACATGAGCAAGGCAAGTGAACTTTCAACTCGGTACCTCGTCCAGAGTTACTTTACTTCCCCTCACCACGTACTAGGGCTGGAATGCTCACTCTAAGCGTCTGAACTCTATGCTTAATTGCAACACTCTCACAAACCCATTGACAGGGCTTTGAACTCGAAGTCCAAAAGATGGAAGAGCTCGAAACCCTCATTGCGGAACAGGTATGTATAAGCAAATCCCACCTACCCGCCTTCACCCCCCGAAGCTTTTTCAGCTGCACCTTCCTTATCGGCTGGAATCAATATTGATCATTATTTTAGAGGGGAAGGGATGGTTGAGGGTGGTGGATGGGAGGGGAGCGTGATGAAAATTCAAAAGGGGCAAAAAGGAAGGACGGGGGAAAAAAAGAACATTTGTACTTGAGGTTCGGGACTCAGGGGATCTTGCTGTTCTGCCCACCAGAAACTCCAAGAGCAAAAACTCGAGGCGAAGCATAAACTTGAGCTCCAGTACGAGGAAGAGCAATTGATTAAGCAGGAGGCTAAAGGTAATCCAAATTCATTCGCGTCGCATGAAAATCGTTTTTTGAATTCGTGGTTTGGTAATGTCGCCTGCAACGACCCTGAACATGTATGTATAAATGTTCTTTCCCCAATAACGAAATGAAACCATAGCCAAGGCCAACAAGCTCATCGAAAAGCAAAAACAACACCTCAATCGCGTCAAACAAATGCAACGAAGAGCCGCCAAACAACTTGAGAAGCAACAACGGAAGGCAGCCAAAAAGCGCGAGAAGGAAATGCTCATGGAGGCCATCGCTATCTTCGAGGATACCTCAATCATCAATGTCAAGGACGTCAAAGCCGCCGCTGAGAGGAAAGCAGGTTCGGAGGCCGGGGACGGGAGTGAAATGCCCGGCGTTGACGGAAAATCCGAAGATGGTGCATCTCTTCCATGGACTGACAGCGCTGATATGTCCGATGACGGTACAAGTTCCACAAGCAGTGCCAGTTTTCTGGCTGAAGAAGACATCTCCTCGTCAGATGAAGTTGCGCCGCAGGATGCTGATGGGAGTAATCCCAACGGCGGTGAAGACAATGATGAACATTCTGATAATGAAGAAGATGCTCGGGCGCGGACTAAGAGGAACTTGGAGGAGCTTATGGCGCGTCAGAAGGCGGCTCTTCACTCGTTGAAGGCGGAGCACAAGGAACAGCGAGTTAATCTGGTGAAAATGCACAAGCATCAGAGCGCGGCTTTGCAAAAGGAGAAGGAGGAGGAATTCAAATACTTGAAAGCGGAGCAAGCCGAGGCTATGGACGGTGAGTGATCAGATAAGACCGCGATTACCCATTTGTGAACTGGAAACAAATCGGATTCACCACCTACTGAAATCCTATTCCTGTTTCCCCCCCAAACACGCATTCAAACACACATGTCCAGAACTGCGTAAGCAACAAGAATCAGCCACCAAAATGTATAAAGACGCAGCCATTTCCAAGAACATCCTTCTCCAAATGCTGCCCCCGTACGTCCTCAACGAACTCCAAGCCGGCCGCGAACCCACCCCTCAAACCTTCCAAAATGTGACCGTCCTTTTTGGATCCATCAATGAGTTCAAATCGCTTTCGCAGAACTTGCCGCCGGACAGGGTTGTTGAGCTTTTGAATGATGTTACGAGAGTTTTGGATGATGAGGTTTTGGAACGGTCGCAGTGCAAAGGTGAGTGGGTGATGAGTTAAATGATGATTTGAGATTCGTGTGAGGAATGAGATCTTCATCACGGCACATATTCGTTGGCCCCGGCATGATTTTCCAAAGTCCTACTCATATCTCATCTCCTCTTCCTCTACTTCTTCCATAATCACAGATGTCTACAAGGTCGAATCCGTCTTAGACTCCTACATGTGCTGTTCCCGTCTGGAAACCAAGCACGTCGGATTAGCCGTCAAAGAGAACGCCGCCATGATGGCCGATTGTGCTCTAGCGATGATGGAGGGGTTGCAGCCTGTTTTGAAGGCGAGGGGGATTGAGTACCAGATTGGAATTCATGTCGGGTCGTTGATGGGTGGAGTTGGTGAGTTTCAGGATCAGACCATTTCCCCCTTCTTTTTGAACAGTTCGGCTTCGTGATTCTTACGGTGTTTTTGTAAAATTAATACGTCGACTCACACTTTACGATCGGTTCATGTTCCTTTTGTATGATAGTTGGGATAAAAGGATCTCGGTTCTGCCTCTTTGGTGATACGGTACGCTCACTTAATGACCACAATCTTTCTCAAATCGAAAATGTTTGCAACATCAAATCAATAACTTACGAACTTCATCGCCTCCCCTTCCCAAACCTCACACCCTCCGCATCTCAAATGAAACCACCCCCACACTCCCCGCAGGTCAACACCGCCTCCCGCATGACCTCGACCTCCCTCCCCGGAAAAATTCAAGTGAGCGAGCCCGTCTACGAGTTACTCCAAGACAAATACCTCTTTGAAGAACGTGGCGAAATTCAAGTCAAGGGGAAGGGTATTATGAAGACTTTTTGGCTTTTGGGTACCAAATCTGTTCCGCATTCGCGGTCGCATTCTGGGAATTTGGTGTTGTAAACGGGGAGGGGGTGCTGTGAGTGAGGAATGGGAGATGTTCAAAAACGCGGACAGGGTAGTGGTGGTGATGGGGTATGGGGTGGGGGGTGGGGTGTTCAATCGATTTGAAGCCATCTGCCAATGGAGGCGGTGTGGGTGGGGATGTTTCGGAAATACGTCGAAAAGGGAGGAGGTGCTATCGAGCTTTTGTCGTTTTGTGTGGTTTTTGTAGAAACAAGAAGGCGAATATTCAGAAGACCCAACGCGTTGAGATACATGCTGAGCAACCTGCGATCAAGCGTTGATGTATGCGTAGAAACGGAAGCCTTCCGGAGCCCCTAAAGTACTGCGTTTTGTTCGGGTGAAAAATGCAAGTGGGTACGGGTATTTTGCTCATGAGAGCGAAATGGAAACGTGAAGACCCAAGATTATCTTAATATAGTACGAGAAAGGGAGGACGCATGCCCGGGTTAAATATAGTTTCCACTGTGACGTGGATAAGGTCGGCATGATTCAATAAACTTCCGGATTGGTTTGATCATGATTTTTTTCTGGATCGATGTATTTGTTTATAAGAAGATCATATAGCAGAATCACCACATGGCCATCATTTCGTATGTATGACCGCGGATGATTAAGATCATTCATGTTCGCTTTCAATTGTCTCCCTTCGGAAATAATTTAATTGAAATGTCTCGCTTCTCTTGTGTTCGCGCACAACTATTTTGCATCAAAATCTTTTCGAAAACCAAACATACTAACCTTATGCCGAATTTTACGTACACAGCACGTATTGGAGGGGTGGGGAAAAGCCAATGCTAGCTTTTGTGCTTATACCCACATTGGGTTTTGCGAGAGTCAGTGCTCAAAGTGAGTAGTAATCGTTAACGGTACTCCCCCAAAACTTCCTGCGTCTTCGAATTGAATTTCGTGAAACGAAAACTCCTCCCTGCACGTCAAATCTCGCCCCTCCGAGATCCCGCTCACGTCCATCCATTCCCGTCTTCACATGCAAACTAACATTCATGTCTTCTACCCGACCACAATATCCCTCCCGAAAGTCTGTGCCGACTACACCGGCACAAACCTCCTCTGCGCATCAGCAATCAACTACCCAGTCTACCTCCCAGCCGGCGATACCATCGAGTCCGTCGAAAAACTGGCACGCGATCAAGGGTTGGGCAATTGCAGATTGTGAAATCCATTAGCCCGGCGTGTTATGAAGCTTTCATGGAATGGGGGTGTGGGTACACGTATCCGGCGTGTGGGCAGAATGGAGGTAATTATAAGGACGAACGGTGGATGTCGACGGGGTAGCCTGCATTCGTACGTTCATGAGTGGCATGATCAACTTCCGACTCTTTCTGGAACCACCTTAGAACCTAAATATCCGTGCAAATCCGTCTGCGAAAAAGCTGTCACAACCTGCCGTGACATCTTCAACGCCTTCAACCAAGGCGGAATCCTGCCCGACTGTGACAAGGGTTCCGTCAATCGCACCATTTTCGTTCCCTATCCCACCTCGAATTGCCTTACCTCTGGATCCGATTCTACAAGGACTGGAACTGATGGAGGAAACAGCACCGACCCAATGTTTCGTTGTGCTCCACCACTGGTTAACTATAATCCGACGTCGTGGGGCGCAAGTTGTGCGGCAGGATGTTGCTTGAGGTGCCCTATTTATCAGGTGCGTGGAATTTGCTGAATCATGTTTCTCGAAACTGATTTGGAGATCTAGATCACGATCGCAACGCCCACCTTCCGTTTTCCATTCTTGAACCTCTTCGTAGAACTTTTTTCCGGCGGGGTGAGTATCTGAGCTTTGTGCTGGGTTAGCCAGGCCCTGATTTTGCGGAGACCTCGAGCTCCTTACCATGAAAGTTCCTCATCCTCGCAATCCACTGACTGCATCCTCTTTTATTTTTCGCTTCTCGCCCACGTGCACATACATCCAGCCAAAAGAAAATAAGCTTCACCCTCTACCTCATTGAAAGCTGGCTCTCCTTCCTCTCCTTCGGTTTCTTCACAAGCATCCTTCTCATGCTCAAAAAATGGCGTCAACATCCTGGAATATGGACGACGATGGTGAATGTTTCAGGAACGATCATGTTTTCCTGGGTGCTTTTCAGTACGCCTTGGGAGTCGGCGTTTTGTGCTGATATGGTGACCGAAGCAACTATGAAGAACAATTGGAGAATCGGAGTGGTTGGAATATTACTTACTTTTGGCAAACATTTGCTGATGTTTTATAGTATGCATGCCGTTTCCTAATTAATACAGATCTCTCGTCGTTTCAATTTTCATCTCGAAGCTGGATTGATTGCCTGGTCTCGCTAAAATTTTTTTCTTTTCTTTAACGATCTTTGTTAGTTCCGGTTATGCTTGTCAAACTCCACCTGGTACGAACGAATATCTGAATGTCTTCATCGCTCAGATTTCACGCCCTCCACTAACGCCTTCTTCTCTTCTCTCCCACCACCCTCCACACCGTCCCAACCACGCAAAAAGATAATCGTATGGCGCAGCAATCTTGTCGAACTCTACCAAATCCACATACACGTCTTCATATGGATCACCTCCCTCTCACTCACAATCCCACCCGCGGTAATGGGTTACATCGGTTCACTTGCTGGAGGAACAGCCGGATTGATTGACAAACATATGGTCCATTGGTTGTTGATTCCTCATGCACCGTTCGTGTATGGGGCGTTTATCTTGCAGATTGGGACGGGGATGTACATCTTTGCGGTAAGCGGGACCAAGTTGAAAATGTTGTTTTCCGAGCTTGGGGATTTGGGTTGGCGACTGGGAAGAGATGGCTTATTTCTCACATTTCAGTCCAGCGAAAAAGGTCGAAAATACATTCGCTCCGGATCGGCGTCTGATCAAAGTGCTAGTTCGACCCGTATGGCATTCATCAAAAACCAACTCGCGATGCAATGGCGATCTATGTTGATGGCAACGACCACTTGTGGCGTTGTTACTTTCGTCCTGGTGAGTGCGACGGAAGTCAACGGTATCTGGCCCTGGAAGTTTCACGGCATTCGTTATCACTGAATTGTTCTTTCCCCCTTCCTCAAACAAAAACCACCCTTTACCCATCGAACACCACAAATCACAACCACATCAACAGAGTTATTACTTTTTAACTAACGCGCTCACACTGACCACAACCAACAACTCAACCTCATGGGTGGAACAATGGCTCTTGTGTCTCTTCGAAAAAGATCCGAACGGCCAGGTTGAATGCGCACACATCCCCCAATCCGCTCTTCCAGACGACAAGCTCACAGAGGCCGCTCTCACCTCAGTATACACACTCGGAATTTGGCAAATCCTGTGCCTCGGAACATCCGCATCGCTGTTCCGCGATTTTTTGAAGAATTGGTGGCCAAAGGGTTATGATTATTTGGAGAAACGACGGAGGGAGAGGGAGATGCTTCGGAGCAGTAATAGCGGTAGATCAAGTCAGAAGAGAACGGTGGAGAGTGGCCATGGGACGTCCACGAAAATGTTCAAGGCGTCGAAGTCGGGGAAGGAGAAATCTGTGGACTCTCTTGGCGCGTAGCCGAATGGGAAGGTGAAATAGAAGCATCAGTCGTTCAATATCAGATCAATATCAGATGGTATTGGTCCGAAATGTGTGCAAATAGCATTGAATACGACTTTGCCCGTCTCGTCAGGGTGCGGCATAACAAATAAAGACACACTAAGGTTACTTAGAGAAAAGTTAGAAGAAAGAAAGAGCGCGAGTGAAATCGTGTTGTATTGGATGTGGGGTGCTTCTCATCACCGGTGTCGAATACTCTCCTTACAGAAACCTTGTGGTAGGGAAAGCACACAGCTGTAAATGATAAGAATTGATTGTGCGCATGTTTGCTGCAGAAGGCCGGGGGGAGGAAAGAGGATAAGTGAGGGATGGTCTTTCCTTGGTCTTTTCTCCTTACCTCCTGTACTTATCATGCAGTACAAGGATTAGGAGGGACCACGCAGGACTACAGAGGAACGTCATTCGCACTAAAATGCTCATTCTGGGTTGTATTTAGGGTTATTGAAAAAATGTTGCCTGCATCTATTACAGGGGTTTTTTTCATTTCGAAACAGATCTTCCTTTTCGTCTCTTAGGTTTGGTTCGCTTTTGTGTTTTTGATCTATCCAAGTCGTAGACTGAGTCATAGTCAAGTTTTCGAAACATGTACGCCTCAGTTCGGACTCCGCAATGAGTGCGAAGGAGTTCGAAAGGGAAATAGGAAATTTCGATGAGAAATAGAAGTCAGTGTTTGTGTGAAAGAATGGAAGTAAATTATTATCACCAATTTGATCTTCGCTCTTCCCAAATCCACCAATCTTGATTGACCAGTGTACTTCGTTCCAATCCTAACCTCACAATCATCAAATCCAAGAGTCATTCCTGCGCCCCACTTTCGATTTCCCCTCACCCTTTTCGATTTCCCCTACCTTCGACTTCCCCTAATATCCATCATTCTTTCGGTCGAATTCATTCCGGAGCATCTGTGGATATCCGGACGTGCCTCAACACATCACGAGATCCCATTTCAACACAACCGATACCAACTTTGACAGACCTTCGACATATTCGCCACTTTTGATCTCGACTTATTTGGAAGTCACCGAACGCACATTCGTGGCCTTGGTTCCTTCTACTGTGCTCAACTCTCTCTGGATCTTGCCGAGCGCTATTATTCTTTTCTTGATACCTTGATTCCGGTAAGAATTAGTTGAGGGAGCCGAACTCAATCGCAGAAACATGGCGATTCCCTTGCGCTCTCGAGGACAAGCACCGTTTTAAAAAAACAGCATCCATATTTGGCTCGTACTATGCACGACGACATTTCCTCAAAGCTGGGTGGAAAGGAGAGTGGAGGCAAAAGTTCCTTCTCAGCGGGGAATGTATCCTCATCGCCCGATTCATCTAGGAATTTGAATCCTTCATTCGATATGTCCAAGGATGAAGACAGGGATGTCAGTAGTGATGGAATATCTCGTACATCATCAGTGTCATCAGCATCCTCAGTGGCTAACAGTATCAACGGAAATTCGATGTTCGCTTCTGAAGATCCTGTAGAGCTGGAAAGAATGATATTCACCGCAATCAATGACGGGAACAGAGATACACTCCAGACAGTCTTCCAAACATACCCATCTTCAACGGCATTATTGCAGCTTCTTCTCACTACCACATACCCGAACCACGACGGCTTTTACAAGCATGACCTGGAAGTATTACAGGACGCACCCGAACTCTTAGGACCAAGGTGGGAATTAAGTTCTGTTTTGCCTGGGGGGAAGGGCGTGGTCATTGTCCTTGATTCTGTTTCACGTTTTGGCCATCACCAATTTGGGCGCCGTTAAGATGTTGGATTTGGATGGACACGGAATTCTCGTTCGATAATACTGCCGAGCAGTTTGAAGAAGCTCACGAAATCTTTGGATATCTTCAACTCTTCCAGCGTAGAGAACTTGATAGCCATCCAAATTGCTTGTATACTCGGGGAAGAAGAAATTGCTTCGGACATTTTGGAGTTCGTTGCCACCGTCACTGAAGAGATCGAGTCAAAGAAAGTTTTGTACGAGTTCATGGGTGGCCTGTGGGGCGGTGGGAACACGGTACTTCACTTGGCGTCCTTCCTCGGGATGGCGGACTTGGTCAAAAGGCTGCTTGAATGGGGTGCGGCACGCAATATATTCAACGAACCGAAGTACCGACCGGTCGATTGTGCTGATGATGGTATCACACGACACATATTCATGACCGTCACAGAAGGTAACATCGACTTTCGTTGACTATCAAATGCTTTGTTACGTGCAAACCGTACATCCCCCCCCGTCTACAGACACGTTTCAATGACCGTCTTTGATTTTGTCTTAATGAAAAACATTCAGTCGTTAGACCATCAATACAGGTCCCAGAAGAGGCTAAACTGACCGGGGCGCCAGATGATGGACTCACTATGACATTCGAGGTCGTCAGAAGAATTTCTCACTGCACCGACAAGACAACTCCACTCAGAAATCAACCGGCTGCGCTCGTCTCCAAACGACGAAGGAGTCACTGGGACTGATAAATCCAACAATAGTCTCAAGGCCTTAATGGAGGTCGAAAAAGACCAAGGCATGCGCCACTCGAAAGCTCGTTTCTTTGACGATGGATGCCTCCCAGTGCGTTCAAGTGCAGAAACAACTCTTAAGTGGTCGCCGTCGAGCAAGGCGGCTCCGCCTACTGGTGGAAGAGGGGCGTCAGCGGACCCGGTGTTGTCGTCAGCCAAAGGCGATACCAGCAACAGTAATGTGGGCAAAGGGATCTCAAAGGATGCGATAGATCAAACCGGTACTTGGACGGGAGTAGGGGTGGCCGGACTGAACCAAGAGGCAAAATTTCCATCGTCAATTCTCACCAAAGACAGCGCCAGCGGGTCTCCGGGGGAAAAAAGTATACCCAAGTTTCTGAGGAAAGTGTCGTTCGACGCTCCCACGATGATCCTGAATGTTTGTCAGTTTGGGGATCCCGTTGATAATGTTTCACTCCCCACACTGAGAGCCGCGCTGGGGCTGCCGCTGTCTGATTCAACAGATGAGGCTGCTAATGGCGGGGAGGCGAAACACGTCGGAAAAGAGAACGGATCGGCTGGGTTGGGCAAAGACGCGGAAAATTAACGTGGACGTTAACATGGTGACGACGGGCCACCAGGGGCTCACACCACTAACTACATCTCGCATCCTCGTACGGACACTTGAACATGGCAGAAGTGTTGCTGCGGGAAGCGTTTTCTGGGGTCAACCTGCAAGACAAGGAAGGATGGACACCGTTGCACTGTGCTTGTGCTGAAGGGAATTTGGAGATCATCATATTTCTCGGGCGGTGTGAGGCAGGTGCTGGAGAAGAACGCACACCCGAGCAGCTCAAAGCTCTTGGTATTACTGTGGACGATTGGATATACTCCCCAGATGGACCCATCGATTTGATTCCTCTCAACGCGGACGGAGAGACACTCGAAGATATTGCTTTTGACGGGAAGGAAGACGAGATTGGGAAAATTCTTGCTGGTAAGAATGATACTTCTTCTCTCGCTTTTTTGCTTTCAGGAATGCTTTCGGCTCCCTTGAAATCAAAATGCTTCAAACGATCTGAAATGCGCTTGCCCTTTCTGTAAATGTTTGGATGAATTTTGCTTAATAATGACGTTTACTCGAAAACACTCCTCCAATTGATTCCCACGACACTCAGATTTGAAGAAGCGATACCCGCCGTCCGAGAGGGAAACTTCGGAAGAAGAACCAGGAACTGATGCTGAGGAAGAAGATTTATCGGATGAGGAGGAAGACGATGATGATGACTCAAAAGAAGATGAAGAGCCACCGCCACCGCGAAAGCAATGCGCCGCCAAGACCCAAATCAAGGCTGGAGCAGGTAATCTCATCCCTACGACTGCGTAAAAGGGTTTCCCCCTTCCAATCGTCGTTCCAGCTCTCGTCCACATTGATTTCAAACTGTTTCCGCTGCTGCTTCCATTCGAGCCCTACTCCCTACTCAATTTCGTAATCATATTTAGTGTATGCGGCATCTGCTGGAAAACCGACGAGATCGGGTCCCGGGGTTTCCGAAAAAGCGTCTCCATCGAAAACAGACGCCTCGCCGTTGCTGAAGTTACCATCGCCCGCATCGAAGGTTTCTTCTGCGCAACCACGTTCCTCCGACTGCTCCACAGATTCCAAATCAACTGCGTCTGAGTTGCTTGGATCAAAACCAAACACGTTTGCGCCTGCTACCACTACAGTGTCTTCAACCATATCCGAAACAAAAGCTGAGGATGTCACAAAGCTGTCAACTACTTCCGACACCGCCTTGTATGGGAAGAAGGAACCTACCGCAACTACCAGTACTTCCGTGACCCCAAACACGGCGTCTGAGACTTGTCCTCCTAAAGCGCAAGGATCAGATTCGATATCAAAACCTGATCCTGCTGTTGGGAGTGGATCAAAGATATCCATAACAGGAAAACCACTGGCCGAAGCAAGAATTGTGGCCCATGTGAAGAGTTCCGTGACGACGACCAACACTGAACTATCAGCCTTGCCGACAAAGGAATTAGAGTTATTGACCGAGGGTGTTGACGTGGTGTTGACGTCAAGTCGAAACCAGCATCCAATTCATTTGACAAAGTCAATACAGCCACCGACGCGGTCAGTTCGCCGGAGAAAAAAGTTGTGGTGAACGATTCTATGACCCTTTCCACTGAAACAAAAGCAAACCTTCCGTCTCGTATGAACCATGACATCTTTGCGAAAACCACCACCACGCCGACAACAGAAGAACCGTCAAAATTACATCAACCGAAGCCCATCAAAACAGATGAAACTGCGAAGCAAAATTCACACGTTGCGGCTGAAAGTGGTAATATAACAACCTCATCAGTAAAACAATTGGCAGACACACAACCACCGAAACCCGAAAAATCAGATGGAACCTTCAGAGCAGACGTTACACGTCGCGGCTAAAAGTAGTAAAACCATTGCACCGAGAACGAAACAACCGGCAGAAGTACAACAACCGAAAACTGTTAAGCAAGATGAAACTTCCAAGCAGAATTTACACGTCGGGGCTAAATTCACTACACCGAGAACAAAACAACCGGCAGAACCACAACCACCGAAACTCCTCAAATCAGAAGAAACTTCACACCACAAAACCTTCATGTTGCGGCCGAAAGTAATACAATTACCACAACATCACCATCAACGAGACTTCCCATCAAGCGGGATCTGTCAGAAAAAACGGCGCAGTCAACAGTTTCGACAACCGCACTACCAACCACAGCACCAGTAGGTTCCCTTTCTTCTGAATCAACCGAGTCCACACAGCCGTCAAAATCCCCGTCAAAAATCACGACTCCATCTTCAAAGTCCTCTACGTCTCCAAGAAAAGGCTCCACAGACGAAATCGCTGAAAAGGTTCAGGGTGGCGGAAACCAGACATTGACACCTCAACAACCGGAAAAACAATCCCAACAGCCGTCATCTTCATCACATCCGTTACAAACCCCGGCTTGTGGAACGCGGAGAGGTTCTGCCGAGGAACTGAAGACAAAGGAATCAGGAAAAAGTGGGATCAGTTCCATGGCAACAGCTTCACCACAACCGCACTCACAATCAACAAAGACACATTCGATTTCAGAAAGCGGTTTACCGTCAACAAAACCCGAGAGTGCATCAACCTCAAAAGCCGCTGACTCACCAAGAAGGAATTTGGCGAATGATGTGGATGTGAAGGTGGTGACTTCATTTATGAGACTGTTGCGAGCAACCTGAACGAAATAGATGTGCAAAGTGTTTCAAAATCAGAACTGCAGCAATCCGCAGCCACAGCTACTGCTACCACAGCATCGAACACTGCGCCAGCAAAGTTTGCCACAGGGCGATATGAAGATCCCACGGTTCCTGCAATCTCCACAAAATCTGGCTCCCCAAGCGATGTATCTAAGAAAGAGGAGCCTCAGCAAACTTCGCCCCGAACCTCCACTGATGCAAAACCGTCAACGGCTCAGCGTCAAAGTACACCTCTTGAACATACATCTTCAAACCAAAAGGATGGAGATGCCGATCTAGGTGGAGGAGGTGGCGAAGGATCGTTTTTCGGGAGGAAAGTTTGCCAGCTCTGTCGAGACGGTGGCCGCCACAAAATTCATCATCCACCAACACATCTTCGTCTTCCGAAAGTAGCAGCACCAGCAGAGCTACGGTTGCATCGCTCCTCCGAAGACTACTCCCACAAACAGGCGACCACATCATCCGCAACAAGTTCTTCCATGTCACCCGTTTCTTCGCAATTTTCATTCTCAAATCAACCACTGCAATCCTCAACCAAAGCCGAATTACTCTCGCATCCCCCGCCAAGTTGTAATTCTTCAGCACCAAAGTCGGTGAGGAACAAGACGCTTAGTGCAAGGATTCAGTCGTTTATAAGTGCATTTAACTCGGCTGCGACAGCTGCCTAACAACTAATACCAGCAGCAATAGAAGTTCTGCTTTGAGGTGGAAACGGTAAACAGTGAATGACGGATCAGGAATGAACGTTTCCTCTATGTTGATGACGAGGCAGTTCCACAAAGATTTGCACCCAACACGCAGGAACGACACCGAGACATCAACTTTTTTATTTCGTTTTGGTGAATTCGGAATAGTATTTGCGCTTTTCACTCTTGTCAACTTAATAAAGGCCTTCACCTATTCCCAGTGTACATTTTCAAATTATCCGTCCCCGGATATTTGCAATTGGGGTACCTGGAAGCAAGCCCAAGCATGTTTACCTTTGCCTTCTTGGTCATGAGCTACCATGACAATCTGCGGACGAGGCACAAGCGGGATTGATCTACCAGGAATCACAGCGACATGCGCCATCAGTATGCGGGGAACTTCGATCACCTTCTACCCTTACCTCTGTGCAGACGTCTTTTGTCATTGCTGGAAAGTTTGGGACGTATGTACAACATCAGATCATGACTTGCGATCGGCAACAAAAAATTCGAGTCCGGCATGACTGAAATGAGCTTGATTCGGTTTTTGAATCATATGAATCTTTGATCGACTGCGGTTCCGGTAAATCTGTCCATCGTCGGATTGAAAGGATCTTGATATTTCAACTTTGTTTCCAATTTTCGGCGAGGTAACTGACCAAACATGCGCAAAGACGTCACCACCAATGTGTTCGCCTGCGGATTCTGAGTTGATGATACGCTCTGGGAGTATGTGAAATCGGCGAACTGTTTTTGGTGGTTTTATTAACTTGACAACCTTAAACAGGAATGAAACGGGGCTATTGTTCTAAAGGAATTCTGTCCAAAGAAGAAGGCCAGCAATCCAAGAAGATCAAGTCGTATATCACACCTTGGCGCACAATTTTCGCATGGTATCATATCCATCCCTCAGCGACTGGACTTCGCTTTCAGCCAAAAAGTAACCATCTTTTCTGCACATTCACCACCAACGCTCGATTCTTCATTTGCCACGGGCTCAACAACAAACCTATCATCCTCCTTAATCAAGTCGCGAGTGACCGCACTGATCTGGATCTGGTTTGGTTTGCCCGTATGTTCCAACTCAGTGGCCTGAAGCACCGTCTTGCCGTAAAGTGCATATCGAGGCATACGAGTACCGAGGACAGCCCCGACTGCTGGGCCTGTGTGAACCCCAACGCGGATTTTGAGTTGCTTTTCGGCTTGGTCGCTCATGTCGAGGGTTTCGACGGCTTTAATCATGTCGAGTGCGAATTTGCAGATTTCGTAGGCGTGGTGTTGTGGTTGACTGTTGCTATTCAGGCCACCAACGACCACGTAAGCGTCCCCTGTTGAGTTAAAAAGTTAAAGGTTGATTAGTCCGACTCTGTGTTTCTTGGCTTTTAAGCGTTTTTGGTGACATGGCAATCAGAAAGCCGCATCGCCAGGTTTTGACATACCGATGGTTTCGAGCTTGTACACATCCGCGTACTTCTCAGCCAATCCATCGAATTTCGAGTAGAGTCGGTTCAACAAGTTGACAATCTGCGACGGAGTGCTCTTCACCGTCAATCCAGTGAAGTTGACAATATCAGACTCCAAAATCGTCACCGAGTTGAAACTCTTCGGCTCGACTTCCGCCCCGCTCTTGATCTGATCCGCGACGTATTTGGGGAGCATATCGTACAAGACCATGTTGTTTGTGCCTTGCTCGACTTCAACCTTCTCGAGAACCTGCTGAGCTTGCATCAACTCGTTCATTTCAGCCGTGTGTTGTTGGAGGAGAGCCTTCCGCTCAGCTTCGTGAGCATCCTTGATGGTGCGCATCCGCTGCGTGTATTCACGGTCAACGTTACGCATGTGCTCGTTGTACTTGTTGATAATCTCTTGAATGTTCTGCTTCTGGCGCCCCCGCAAGGCTACCAACCGGTCGCTGTCTTTGCGGATCTGTTCATCCAATTCAGCCTTTTGTTGCACCATCATCGATTTGATGACTTCATCATTCTTAATCGTCTCAGTATCATTGAATTCAAGAATAGCCCCGCTGTCGTTATCCAACATCGATCCACCGTTTGCGGAATTGCTGTTTCCATCACGGGTCGTGAGCCCTTCCTTCTCGAGCTGAAGTTGTTCCCGCTGTCTGGCTTCTTGCACCTGTTTTGCCTGCATTTTCCTCGCTCGCAATTGTTGCTCTTGCGCACCCATGCGGGCCATCATGGCTTGTGTGCGTTGCTCGTGAACAACACGGAGCTGGCTTTGACCTCTCTGCACGCGCTCCTCTTCTGATTCGTACTCTTTTTGGTTTTCGGCGTCGAGGTCGAGGAGACGGACTTTTTGATCAATTTCCATGGCTTCCACGGCGTCGTTGTGCTCCAAGGTCTCCTCGTAGAGCTTTGAGAGGGGAAGGGGAAACAATCGATACGATTTTGCGTGTTAGCGGTGGCATGATATATTTTCCAGATCATGTGTGCTTTAGGCGACGGAGTCCACGATTCAACAATCACCTCAGCAGCTTGTTTAGACTCCAAAAGCTGGAACTCGTTCAACTGATCCATCTCCTTCTGGTGACGAATTTTGAGTGCCATAATTTGCGACTGCTCCAACATGTGAGATCGCGAGTCCTCATGATTCTTCCTCCCACCCAACTTCTTCGAAGAAGTCTTCCCGCCGTTCCGAGCGATATTGTCGAGTTTTTCTTTGACGAGAATATCCTTGATGGCACGGGCATGAGAGTCTTCAAGCTCTTTGCGTTCGCGTTCGTGACGGACCTCAAGGTACCCAATTCGACGTTGGAAGGCTGCGCGACGTTCCTTTTGACGCATGCGTGAAAGATTGACACGTTCACCAGCTTCTTCTTCTTGACGCATTTTGCGTTTGAGGTAACGGAGGTGACGGATGATGCGGTTGAGCATGATTTGGTCGACTTCCTCCTCAACCTGGTGATCCGCTTCTGATTTCTGAATAGCAACGCAATAAGGGGGTGTGCAAGTCAGTACGTAAGTGAAATAACAGATGAAATGGTGAACATTCTGCTTGATCGAAAGTGGATCACTTCCTACTCACCTGCAAAGTGGAGACCACGTTTGCTTCGAACGAGTTTTGCTGAGTGACATTGGTAGTTTCAAGAGCGTTTTCCTCGGTATTGTGGGCTTCCTCTGTTTGGTAGGCAGATCAAGAATGGGAAAGGTGTGATGAGATTCGGATGGTCATGATATCCATCAATAGAAAAACACACACATCGAAAGAACCACTTCAAAATTCAAACATAAGAACATCAACGTACCGATGTAAAAGTTGTGCATGCGACCCAACAATTGCCTGCAGTTGGAAAATGTGCAGGGAAAATGTTATCATGTATGGTCCTTGGCCCAGCGGTTGGTGAAATTGTGGACGCAAAAAAAGTGTCGAACTACCTTTACACCCCTACTTTTCTTTCCACACCCTTCCCCCCATCTCCCTCATCCTCAATATACACAACCCATTTTTTTCAAAGAAATTCGCCCATAATCACCTTTCATGTTCAAGAGTTTGCTTCTCCTTTTCTAAGTGGTTCAGCAGCAACTTGTCCGACTGCGCAGTGGTTGACAAGAACGCCTGCAGGAGCTCGCGTTCCTGATTGTTCAGCTTTGTGGACATCTTTTCGGTTTTTGAGTGTGAGTGGACTATGGGATGGAAGCGGGGGTGCTACTACTGCAAGTGTGTGGGCGCCGGTGGTTTATGATTCAAGTTATTCGTGACTTTCCAAACTAATACGGCAATGATGAATGTCGTGCAAATACGTGGGCGCCGGTGCGTTTATGATTCAGGTTTTATGTGTGACTTTCCAAACTTGTATCTGCTCGAACTTTCAGAGTTTTGGTGATATGTCGGAAACATTCGCGTCGAAAACACACAACAAACAAACAACAAAAAAAATGACGCTATCCCCCCGCCCCCTTTTCTGGAACGAAACCGAACCTTTTGGCCCCAATTTGCGAGACTTTCAGTCTGGTGGATTCGAATTTGATTTGCGTGATTTTTGTATTTTCCAAATTACGGGTAAATTGCCAGTAAATAGACGCTGATCGCAGCGAATCGTCAATCAATGAGTCATGATCCTCAATCACGGTACCCAGAATCATACCAATCAAGAAAAAAAACCATGTAGAAACCTGAAATCCTGGCAAAATATGTTTCCCGCTGATGACGATTTTAAACTACCAGGAAATATAAACGAGCGTCGTGAGTCAATACCATGGACCTGCAAATCATCCATATTTTCGACGAAAGAAGCCGATCACTGTCCACTTCGCGAACCCCATCCCTGACTGGAAAACCAAAAAAGCGATGAATCGTTTCGAATAATGACGAAACATAATCAGTGCTACTTCCATTTTCGACTCGCACTTCATCGCGCACGGAACATTTAGTTTGCTAGCAACGGACTCTTGGAAATTTATTCAGAAAAGGCCTTGATTGGTAAGGCTTATCCGTTTTGATTGGCGATGACGACCTCAGACTGGTCGTCAGTCATATTTCTGATTGGAAAAGCCGTGAGTCAGCTGTAGTTTGGACCGCAAAAAAAAGACAAGAGAATATATACCCCGTTTTCGGTTTTTGGGTGACAGAACGTTTGGGCAAAGAGATATAAAAAAACGGGTCGTCGTTGATTTCGATTACCATTGCTATCAAACACCCCCAAAACTACAATTTTTGGTTTGCAACAAAACAGAGAGAAATCCCCCGTTAGCTCAACTGACAAGTTTGAAACGTAACTCTCCATCAATATCGAACGGCACAATGACATCCAAGACAGTCATGAGCATTGAAGATGAAATCGACTCCGTCGCGAAGCTCCTCTTCCTTCGCGAGCAGAAGGAAGCCCAGTTGGCCTTGCAGTCAAAGGTAGATCCTCGAACGTCATCATGCATATGGTAGTGGCATACGCACAGCGGCACCCCCTAAAAACCAGATCATTTCCGCCGTAATCAAAATCCGAGACACTTGCACATCCGCCTGACACTTTGTGAATTTACTTTTCTGTTTCTGTCGTTTTCATTTTTGAAAGCTCAACATTTTCCTTATGGACGAGAGTAAGTGGACTTGAATCATTTTCTCGATGCTATGTCGTCCTAGGCTTCCTGATTTGTCTCTATCCGGGAGATCTAATGCCTTCTTTTTAAATTTTTATGAAAACAGATAATCTGCAAAAGGGAAACTTGGTAGAGGCGCGCAAGCTTTATGAATCACAGTAAGTCGGTGGTCTTGATAATGATGCGGTCTTTGGCTGTATATATCGATCAAACATCCATATGTGTCTCATCACCTCTGGCGGCTTCTTTTGCCCGACTTAACTAGACTTTTGGAGATTCGTCAACTCCAAGGACGTCAAGCTGAAGAAGCCACCAGCTTAATCTCCGAGGAAACTGAGAAGTTCAAAGTTGTCAAGCTTTTGGATCGGTTGAGCGCTAGCCGAATTTCGCTGAACGATCAGGTGCGGTCTACCGTAACGTTTGCAGACAAGTACCTGGATGCCAAGTTGACTTCAAATAGTGAATTGCTCTCTTAATTTGTTTCTCGACTGCGTGTTGCCCCGTTCCTTTCC
>JADGJF010000550.1:0-18321 GCA_027596845.1 Quaeritorhiza haematococci | reverse complement strand
GGGGGAGGGAGAGGGTGAAGGTGGGCGGACGAGGAATAGGAGGGGGGAGAGGTTCCATCTCTCCATCCCCACCGCGTCAAACTGTCCTTCTTCGCTTGTTCTACCATCTGGCCCGTCGCGTTCGCTTGTCCTTCCCGCCGTCCACATATGTTGTCTCCCGCTTGTCTCTGCTTTTATCCAAAGTTCCGCCGTCAACTTAAGTCCCTCCGCCCCCGCTCACTCCCTTTCTCGGAGTTGATCAGTGGATTGCCCATTCAAATTAGAACAGTTGCGGAACGTGAACACACAGCGCTCCACCACGACAACGACTGGTGTAGACTTGCCTGGAAAGGGCTGGAACGAGGGGGAAAAACACATCCACCACCAACACAGCAACCAACCGATTGCATCTAACATTCGGGAACCGCCGAAGACATTCAATCGGACATTTTTTCCTCGAGAAACAGCGATTCACCTCGCGCGAGCAGACATCCATGTATGAACTCCTTCTTGCTGCCGCCTCCGCAACTACTGAGTTTGTATCAGATGATATCTGATTCTGAGTGGGTGATTGAAGGGGTACTGGGCTTTGCGGAAGGGGGGATGTGACGGTTTTGGATGCCATGCACACGGAGCAGTGCGAGAGTGGATCGTTTATCACGATGATTAAAGAGTATTTTGTGTTGCGGGAAATAGCTTCATGGGACACTGGTGGGAAAGGAAAGGAAAGGAAAGGGATTCGTGGACAGTTTTCGCAGCGACATTGAACAGTGCCAGCAGGCTATTTGAAACGGAGATTGATGGGGATATGGTCATGTTGAACGGGAAAAGGGAAGCGAAAGGGAGAGAGAGGTTGTTGCATGATGGCGAAGCTGTGATGGATTGGCGTCAGTTCTCCGAAAGCAGTGAGCGATGATATTCTTCCGTCGAAATTCCCTTATTTTCTCCAACTCGCTGTCAATATGCGGCCACACATGAGTTTAGGTGCGTATTGATGAAAATTCTTGTGTTTTCGAACTTCGTATATTTGATACTCAAAAACTGGAGACGATCCAAAGACAAACCAACATGTATACAGCGAATCTAATCTAAACGGTCGAGGGGGGAAAAAACTGTTCCGACACTCAATTCGACTATTCTACACGGAAGAATTCAAAGAAAAAGATACATATATACAATATTTACAGAGGGACATTGGTTTTTTGCAATTCATCGCATTTTTTCAGCCGCAAGATTTTCTGTGATCCTTTTTTGCCCTTCGATGTTGTTCCCTCTGGCCTTTCCCAACGGTCTTCGTCATACGGCCACGGCTTGAATCCTTCACCGCTGACTGGATCCAACAGCCTGGTCAGCAACTGGCAGAACTTGTCCAGTGTCGCAGCATCCGTAGTCCCATGTGGCTGCAGATACGAGTTCAGCTGATCCAACAACGTCCACATTTTACCGTCAAGGCGATCATCGCACATGTATTCGAACAGGCACCGCGCACCAGTTTCGAAGTTTTCACCGGGGTCGTCAAGTCGCTTGCTGCTCACTGGTCCGACGAAAATATTGAAGGGGAACCAAGCGCCCATCATGTCGAAATCTTCGCTGATCTTGAAAATGTTTGTGTTTGCGTCGAGTTGGAGTTGTGGATCCGTGGTAGCCCTCATGAAGTCTTCTATACTCGGTGGGTCGGCGTTGATTGCTTGCAGGAACAGCTTGAATTTCTTTTCGGCCTCGTCACTGAAAGCGTCGAACCTCTTGTCTCGGACCGGGTTGTCAACGAGTTGAATTAGGGTGCCGAGAAGCGACGGGCACTGCATTTGCCAAGTCTTCCCTTCGGGCGCGGGTGGACCTTCCACGAAGATGACCTTACGGAAGACCTCGTTGATCCGTTGCCAAGGGATGATGTGGTGCAGCGTCTTGCCTACGTTTTCGCCTTGGAACTTGACATCACTCGATTTCAGGAAAGGCCATCCACGATCTTCCGGACGTTCTGTTGGCGGCGTAAGAACTCTTCTGAAGAACGCTTGGTCCTTGAATAAGGTGCCAGGTTGGACGGTTACGACGCGACGTTGAAGCTGGACCAGTGCTGTTCCATTGTACGGTTGAACGCCTTCGAAGATGAACATTGCATATGTCGGAAAGGAAAGGTCGATCAAAGTTAGACGAAGTCGAAAAGAAGCACACACAATTGAAGGGCGAAAATATTATGGAAATATGGGCAATGCTTACCACCATCACGACGAGTTCTAGGCGGCAATGGGCAACTTGGAGGAGGCGGGTCCTGTCCCTGACTCCCTTCCGCAGGGCACAAATCGACGTTCAGAGAGAAAAGCGGAGTTGCCCTCTTCTTCAACCTATTGACGCGGGAGATCAATCTACTCCTCATCCCTCCTCTCACATCCAAATCTGAAGTTTCTCGCCGCGCCACTGCGGTTGAACCATCGTTGCCACCTGGTAATTGCAAAACAGGACCTCCGGATCCCGGCGCAGTGGAGCCGTTGTTGCTATCTTGGTTGCCTTGGTTCGCATCCTGTGTACCAGTTCCGAAGCATTTCTTGAACAACTGCAAAGGCGACATGGTGTACAGCGTCATCTGTTGCGTGGCCGACTTGGTCCAGAATGCCGTGCCTTGAGCCAGAAGATTGACCCCGAAGTTCGCATCCAACCCAAGACAAGCACTTGCCCTCGCGTCCTGACCCGTTCCCGCGCTCGCTTCAGCACTTAAAGTGCCCGTCAATCCAGCCTGGGCACTCAAACCAACTTGAGCGTCAAGTGCGCCTTCCAACAAATCGATGTCCAAGGTCGCCTTCGGAATGACGAAGATCTGCACGGTTCCGCCGGCTTGGAAGTCAACGCGCAAAGACGGCTGAATGACATTGTCGACACCACTTCCGGATGCGTGGTCGGCGTTGCCAGTGACGGTGTCAGAAGTGCTGGCTGTGGAGGCTTCTTGGTCACCATAAGCAACGAAGAGGGGTGGGATGTTCACGTCGACGGCGGCTTTGAAGGCTCCGTGCATGGAGAATCGGGCGTCGTAGCCGATGTCAAGTTCGAGAAGTGGACCGATTGAACCGACACCTGGAATCTGTTGAGTGGTTCAAGAAATAAAGTGAGTGGAAGATCTCGTTTCCTCATTCTGCTTTCCATCAGAATTGACGCTCTGAGAGACGAAAAGTGCGTGTGAAGGTGTTCGTATTATGTACCTGGAAAGGTGTAAGGTGCAAAGTGGCCAAACGCGCAATGTCTTGCTTCTCGTAGTTCACGTTGGCAAACATGTCCAATTCGACGCGAGCTGTAAATGTTATAATGGACGATCACAGAGCGAAATCAATAAAATGTCTTCAAATACACTGCGAAACATCATCCAAATATATCAAGATGTAGTAGAAGTTCCAGAGACAATCATGACGCCTACCTCCAGATTCCGCTTTGAAATACACGTAGGCAGTGTCGATCTTCGGTGTTGGAGCCAAATGACCGGCGACGTAAACACCAAAGGTCCCCCTTGCGAACGCAGAGCCGGAGATGGCGACTTGGATTTCGGAGGTGAGCCTGTGGCCGTCTCGGATACATTGGCCTTTCGCGTCAAACAAGATCTATGATTGATGAAAAACATTTGTGGAGTTAGAATCGCATTGAAGTTGGCTCGCGCGGACTCAGGTGCGTCAAAAATGTCTGTGTTCGCCAACTTACCTCGTCGAATGACTGTCTCATCTCAAAGGTTTGCGAACTGTCCACCGAGACGCTCGAAACCTTCTGCAACCATTCGTTGAAAGACGAGAAAAGATTTCTGCGTTCTAGACCTCGTTTAGCCACCGCGGTGTTGTCATTTTCTGCGCCAATGATTGTCAACTGGAACAGAGAAACGGAAACTGTTTGTCAGTCGAGGTTCAAAAAAGGAAAACGAAGTAAGCGACAGTCTTTCGGTCCGACTGTGCTTCAACCACACCTAGCCAGACTTACAACCCAATTCGAACCCATCTCAACATACCAAGTTCGGAACGTTCCCATAGTGCGCTTCGAACGTCACAGGCTGTGTCGCTACTACACCAGTACCAAACTCAAAGTTGTACGTGATATCGAATTTGTTCGGGGTAGCTTGGTTGCGCGAAACAGACACGACTTTGGTGAAGTGCGAACCGCATGCGGGGGGAAGGTTGATGAGTTTGCCGGCTGTGACTGAGGCAAAGGTTTCGAGACACTGTTGAGATTCGCAAGTGGCGCTGAAGCCATGTTCCCCCCATACACCAATACGGCGAGGCGGGTCACGACCGCGGAAGCGGGGAAGGTGCGGGATATCAAAGCATTCCTATTGTGGTATAAAGGATGGAAGATGAAATTCAGAAAGCCATACTTGCTGCCTTTTCAAAAAGAAAGAAACCCCCTTTTGCAAGATCGAAATTGTAAAGCGTCTTTGATACATACACTGAACTGCGCATTGACAGAAAGGATGTCGACGAGAGCATCCGCTTGGCCAGAAACAATCATAGCAGCTTGCGCTGACGTTCCCGTCTGGTCATTGTGTGTGATCGTCTTCTTGAGTGTGATCTTTTTGAGGCCGCCATTATCGAACGCTTTGCAGACGTTCGACGCATCAGCAGCTGTCCCAGGCGGGCATGAATCGACACAAGTGCTGTCCTGCAACTTCTTCTTCGACGCGTCGCACTGATCGCAAATGGTTGGGTTCGAGCAGCTACTGCAACCGCTAATGCAAGGCCTGCATGATTTCGTCTCTGAGTCCGCGAAAAAGCCGCTTGGGCACGAAGTGGCGCAGGAGCCGTCCGGCTGCTTGACGTTCGGACTTGCGCATTCGGTGCAGCTGTCTCTGTTTTGGCAGATAGCGCATCCGGAGCGGCACGAATTACAATACGCTTCACCGATTTGGCGTTCCTGACACAAGCGGAACCATAATTCCATATTGTGGATGAATTGAGGACCGAGATCAAAGGGACTTGGGCAACCCCAATCTTCGAATGTCCCTTGGGGACAGGTCGACTGAGCGCACCCCCTGTAAATGCAATGAGAAAGGAAATGATCGAGTCAGCATAGGCATGGCTATCATATGTATGAAATCTAACTGAAAAGATCAGGTGAATGTGCATGCATTAGGTGAAGCGGAAGATACATACCCGCCAGGGATGGACAGAAAACCTGGCGCGCAGCGGGCACATGATCTCCCATCAAAACAATAAGTGCACCCCGGCAAGCAGGGTTGGCACTGATTCTGCTCATCCCTATACATGCCATCCTGACACGTAAGGCAACCGTTGCCGTTCGACATGCACCACCGACACCCGCCTCCACAAGACGTGCAGACACCATTGTTTAAGGACTTCCCATCAAAACACTGGGTACATGTGTTGGCGTCTGAACACGTTTGGCAACCATCCGGGCATTTCTGACACACGTTCCCCACAGCGAAAGTCCCTGGGGGGCAGGCTGGATTGCACGTCCCATCATGAAGGAAGTTCACCGAAACACATCTGGTGCAAACCTCACGTCCGCTTACCATGTCGCAGTCTTGACAACCAATGAGTTCACACGCCCTCCTGTTGGGTACCCCAAGGCGGTGCGATTCCGAGTGGTCGGCGGGTTTTTTCAACCAACACAATTGAAGGGCAAAGTTGTAGTTGACCCATAAGCAGCCTGTCGTTTGTCCGCAAGAAAGAAGGCAATCTTGGATGGATGGAGCAGCGATTGGCATGTTGGGCATGTCGAAACCTGAATTGATCAAATATAGAAGGTCCGTCAAGATCCGCTCAATGTTTCATCCACCAAACTCATGCGCTGTTCCTTTTCATGGTAATAGATCCAGATCACGCAAATCAGAGATACATCACCTGGAATGTCGCCGTCAATTGGATCCTTTGCGTTAATGAAGTGCGTCTGCATATTTCCTACCGCACTTGGTGCCTTCAGCCAGCACTCGTTGCGACCAGCATTATGTGCATAGAACTTGCACCGCGAATCACGCCGGCACTCCAAGGCGCAATCGCACGCCGATTTCCCTTGGAAATACGCCAAATCAAAACCAGGAATATCCACCCCCACAAACATGGTCACGTCCGGCGTAACGTTGTCGCATTTTTCAACAGCGCGGATGTTTTCTTTCTGTCCACCCGAGCCTTCTCGACGATTGGTAATGCCGAATGCGTTGCAGATGTGGCAAACTTTGGTGACGATGGATATAGGTTCGACGAAAATGCCCACGACCGCGCTCCCGACGTCTTTAAAAAAGTTTTTTGCGCCCCCCCCCACTGGATAGATGTTCAGCGGAATAAATGTCAACACAGAGCTTCAAAGTTCAAATTACAGTAACTTCAACAAAAAATAAAGAACAATACAACACGGATCGAACGCATAATAGTACGAAGATACTCACACACAGGAGGTATAGCGAATGCCCCCAAGAGGATCACAACTAGCGTAAACAAAGAGACTTTCTGATCCCTCATGTTTTCGTAGGAACTGCGTTGGAAGCAGGGTATGTCTAATTCTAATTCAGTCTATTAGCGCGCCTCTGGAGGTTCTCCCCCACAAAAAAACAACATTCAAATGAGAATGCCAAAGACCTGCCAAAAGATTAAATACATGTTTTGAGCAAGGCTTGAACAAACGACGGGCGATCGCGATCCGGAGCGGCGTTCGAAGCCAACCAATGCAGGTCAAGCCATTGCACAAGCCTCGCTGATCTTGTTGACCCAATGGCAATCTTTGTCAGACTTCTTGTGCTCAGAGCCTCCAGAGCCTCGGTCACGGAAACGTTCGTGATCGAACACTGCATGCACCCAGAAGTCACTATTAAATGAATCCAAAAACGAATCCCAGGCAAAAAATCAAGGCTACCTTTCGCAGCAAGCCAAACATCTCAACGGTCAGAACGGAAGAACGTCGGAGGGATACACAACTGGGTTCATCAAGAATTCTCGAAATGTTTTCGGAGGGCGTGTCAGGGTTTACATGACCCGCTGGACCATAGATAGGTAGAGCATCAGACCCTGCCCCAGACGGAGGACGACGAGAGGTCCTCCGTCTGGTTACAGGTACCCCTTGATGTTCACTTGACGTTTGATCTTGACAAATTCCCGATAGCATCGCGGAGAGAATAGGTATCGCGATTGGCTCATCGGCGATGTCCGCTCCGCACCCCCAATTTCCTGAGTCCTCAGAATGCATCTAAGGAAATTGATAGCTTTTGGAAGTTTCGGGTCAGCTTTGAATGGGGCTCGAAGTGAGATAGGTGGTGCCTTAGGAGCTGACCCAGAAGGGTCCAAGTTAGTACATCCAGGTAATTGAAACGATGCGCTTACGCGTAGCTATGAGGAATACGTCAAGATTTGCCTGATTTGTTCTGTTGCTGGGACGTCACTGGCTGCTTGATTCAAAGGAAAAGGGGGGGAAAGCAGGAGGAATGGGTTGAAAGGGGGTCGAAAGGGGTCGGGAGGTGTTGTATTTCGGTGAGGGATGGAGAAAGTGGGGTGGGAAGAGGGGACGGAGAAGAATACGAGAAAGGCAATAAAAAGGAGAAGGTTGTGGGGAGAGAAAAGAGGGCGTAAGATGAGCTGAGGGAGCGGAAGGGAAGGGGGAAGGTGAAAAGTGGGAGCTTTCACGAAAATACGAAACGAAGAAATACGAACCAAAGAAGTATGACGACAACCACAAGAAGAAGTACGATAACATGGATGAAAAGCGCGGCTACTATGGCGAGAAGTATGACGTTTGTAGAGCTCTACCCTAATCGGCATGGAAATGTGGCAAACAATGCTCACGCCACTCAACAAATGCATCAAATGCTTAATGAGTTTCGGCGGATACTGTCAAAGGAGACGGAACCTTTGCGTTGATGCGTGAGTACGTGATATCTGGAAAATCCCCCAGCTCACTCAGCTCGTGAAGAACAATATGCTTCGGACCACGGACATCATTACTTTGATCAAATCGTTGGCGGACATTACGTCCGTGGTGCATTACTAATTAGTGCTCCTTTTCAAAGCAACCTTTCAGCAAACGATTATTCACTCTGGTCGAAACCTTTGTCGGTTTTGTGACACCTTATTGAAACTCCGAACGTATGACCACACTAACAAAGCTGAACCTTCAAAAAAAAGGCCATATGACGATGATGCTCCACAACACCGCCTCGAGGAACGCTGGTGCCAAACACTGGATCGTTTCATTTGTCGCCTTCACAACCTGCCTCCTAGTATTCCACGCGACTCAAGGAAATTACCGCGATATCTCCTGCAAACCACCGTCAGACGCAGATGCAGAATCACCTGAGGTTCCTAAAATCTTGCGGGAGCGTTCGCCTCACATTCCGCTTCGTGAACTCGAGAGGAGATTCCACATCGAATACGACTCCGACAATGGCACACTATGTCCCGTTGATAGAGAGACACTCCCTCCGGGCTGGATAACTGACCGCGAGTGTTGTTTGCTATATCACATGGCGAAGTACCTGGATCCGATTTATGAACAAGGGCCGTTTCGCGGAAGATCAACTTCGTGCATTGCGAAAGGAATCAAGGACAGTGGGCTCAGAAAGACCTTCATTACAGTTGACATTTTCCCTATGGGTAAGTGCCCATACCAGCGTCCTTCAATCAAGCTTTGCCCTTGGCACTACATCATTTTAACGGATATCACCCAACCTTCCGGTTTGCCCTTTCCTTTCGCGGATCACAAAAAAAAGGTGCTTATTTTGAAGAAAAATGGCCTGTTACGTACTATCCACACCGCTGGATAAAAACAGGCGAAAAGCAAGTTTCCTTGTCGGTGAACAACGTCCATGTCCATAGCACCTCAGCAGAACAGTATGAAGCAAGCCACTGGCCTATACACAAACAACCTGGTGGACTCCTTACGGAACTTCTCGCGGGTTTGAGTCGATCTGGCGCGTTGCCGTACGTCAACGTTGTCGCGGGCACCACGGCGCCTGATTTGGAGTATCGGTTCATTTTCACTGATGCTGCCTACAAAGTGGATGAGATCAAAGCCAACCTCCCGCAGTGGAAGTCGATGCTCCGTTACCACCGGACGACGGTGTTCATTTTTCACGACCTGAATCCATGGGCCAACGCAGAAAATTCTTGGCAGCAGGAGGCATCCGCCAATCTTATTCGGGAAGCTATGGATGTGATTTATGAGTTTGGGTGGGATACCATGTATGTCATTGAGGCTAAACGGAAGTGAAAGCATCATTGGTGGAGATCGTTCGTGTTTGCGCCTTGGGCTCTGCGCTAGGCCTGGCACTAGGCTGCTCTTTGCAACAACACTCATCTAGACACTCATGCATGTACACATTTGCTCAGAAATGTAGGATGCCTCTATCTTCCTCTCGGTAATCCGCACTCTCAGACTCTGATTCTCATGAGTGTGCAGAGATAGAATCTGACGTAGACTCTGCGACTGTCCAGTACTACGAAACCAGGCGTGAAGGCGAGATATAGGACATCTCCCCTTGAAAAGCATATTGGAATTGCCAAATAAGGCTTACAATTCTTTTCCTCCTTTTCAGCGATAGTGTGGGATTTATCAGATCTTCAATCAGATATATATTTGTGTTTTCTCCAAAGTCATGTATGTTTCCCAGATCCAGATGCGGCTTGTTTCGCAGGAACCTTGCAAGTCAACCTGTCAATAGGTCAATCTACATCAAATGTTACGGTGTAGCCCGTGCCCGGACTCCGCGATCTCCCCAACCCCACGCGCTGGCGCCAGTTCATGCGTCCTCCAAGAAGCTTCCGGAACGCATTACATCCTTGTTCATGGCGGTGAGGTCACGTTCGATTTGCGGAGTATGCCGCGGTTTGAGGATGTGCCGACCAATTCGATCTTGTGGATGGTATAGTGTCCCTTTCCTCCGTTATCTTACCAAACTGCGTAGGAGGATCGTTGCCTGACTTGATAATCTTCTCCGTACTCAATACTGTAAATGATCCCTGACCTTCCCAAGCTGCCTCCAACACTCATCTCCCCTCACCTCAAACACAATCCACTCTTACCCTTCCTCCTGCCTTTCCCTGAAAGGACGAGAACCGTAACCTGAAGGTTACGACATTACTCTCTGACACCTGGATATTCCACATCCCGACTCGCACTTGGCGATGTGTGAGCTGTTCTAGTTCTACGAATGGGGGAAGGAAGAGACCTGCGAGTCGGGCTTGGGCAGGGTTGGTAGCGACAAGCTGGGGGGTGAAGAATTGGGAGGAGAAGGGGTACGGGGATGCGATGAGGTGCACGGAGGATGAGGCGGACGTGGAGGGGCTGGATGAGGAAGCTGGAGGTGGAGAGTCAGGAACGGAGAGGTTTACAGCAGGAATTTGGCCGATGTCGGCGATTTTATTTGGTGGAAGGTTTGTACACAGGAAGGAGCGATATTTGAATCCCGTGCTCCTCCTCCTTCTGTTTTCATTTTCTCGAAGCTTGAAAGAACGACATCTGACTTAATTGTGTCTCCGAACGTAATCGCTGCTTCTCAGTGCCTTTACAAAACGGTTCAACGATGTTTCGCTGTTCGATCTGAACAACCTCCAATGGACTCCACTGAACTGCTCAGAGCAGCGTCATCTCGCACAAACTGAGCAAAAAGTTCAAGGGCCACCTCATTCTTCCTCCACTTCGGATTCTACAGACCCCACGCAACCACACAATCCCAGCAACGCCGACATCGTCCAGAACACACCATCCACCCCACGACCATCAGCACCGAATCCCCCCATCGTCACAGATGAACCATTTGCCCGAAGCTCCCATGCGATGGTCGCCGTCTCGCTACGAGGCAACCGAAACGATTCTCGGTACTTCATGTTCGGCGGGGGTTATCTCGTCGAAGAAAAACTTGAATTCGCCAATGATCTATGGGTTTTGGTCCCTAACCGCTGTGGTGATGATGTGGGAATCAGTGTCCCTCCCCATCACGAAACCAGCCATCACATCCTCGTCTGGAAAAAATGTGCCTTTTCCACCACTGCTCCGCCGCCCATGTGGGGCATGACACTGACATACGTCCACAACCACCTCGTCTTGTTTGGGGGACGCGGATCAAAAAAGTGGTACTCAGACATTTGGGTTCTACGAATCATCGATGACGAGACAGGCGACTGGATCAATCCCTTCTCACACACGGAAGTTGAACCTGGATCGCATTCCGAATTAGTACCAACCGCATCATCACCGTCAGTGTCCTCAGCTTCGACATCGGTGACCTCGTTGCGGTGGCGCAAAGTGGAGACTGTGGGCCATGTCAAGCCTTGTGGACGACACGGGCACACTCTGACGTTGATTGATGAAGAGAAGGGATACTTGCTTCTTTTCGGGGGTTGGGGCAAACGACAACCGAGTTCATCCCCTACGAATAGCACCGGAATCGAGTCCACCACCCCTCCCTCCGCACGTATGCCCATCCCCGCCCAAACAACACCGGCACCACCCTCCGACGACGAAGAAGAAGACACCAAAACCTCCACAAAATTCAACGACTGTTACCGCCTTCACATCGATTTCACTTCTTACACGGCCCACTGGGTTCCCATCACTCTCACCGGCTCATCTATCCCGTCGCCACGATGCGGTCATGTGGCTGAACGTGTTGGTGGGAAGGTGTATGTGTTTTTTGGACGGGATGATGAGCAGAGATTACTTTCGGATGGATATGTATTAAATGTTGGGCCTGAGAGGTTGAGGGATATTTGTCTGAGTGAGGTAGTGGAGCAAGTAAAGTCCGTGGATGCGGGAAGGAAGGAGGAGGAGGAGGTGTTTAGGGAACTTGAAGGAAAGTACGTGCTTCCGTTCCAGATAGCGAGACTGATTGAACACTGTGTACATTTGGACAAGAGGTTTGGTCGAGTTCGATGAAAGATGTGCCTTTTCCTGGGTCAACACTTGCAGAATATGTGATGCATTGGACTACGCCTCAACTAGTAATTAGATCTATCTGACACTGAATATTTCGCTCCTCTTTATCCCACATCCAAATCGAAGGATCCGCATTCTGACTATTTATCAATTCCACTTGTCTACAGACTCGAAAATTACAAACAAATCAAGGGTTCAAAACTAAGAAAGCATTATCGAAGATTGTCCGTTGTTGAATCAGATATACAAACACGCCCGCGGTGTTCCCTTTGATCCCACCCCATCATCCCCTTGCTCCCTCACCCGCATACATTTGGACTGAGGCGTAACAGACCAGTGCCAAAAAGGGAGATAGAAATTTGGAAGCCAAAACAACCACCGACAGACCGACAGGGAAACGGAGGTAGAAGTCATCCCTATAAAATGTTCGTTCTAGCAATGCTCCTTTCCCCCTCTCTTATTCCCTTAGATTATCGAATGTGGACCACATCCACGCCTCCAAAAGGTCAAGCCTTTCACGACCTGTTATTCCAGCGTGGTGGTGGAAGACGGGAACCCCATGATCTCTGGTGATGATGCCATGTCGTCAGATTACTCGGCTGAAAGTGGGCTTCTGCCGTACATCCAAAACCCCGGAATTCCGCATCATCTGACCGAGCGCGCCCCCTTGCATGTGGCAGAGACGGTTGTGAAGAGGTTGATACTGCTTGTTGAACTGAAACACAGTACCTCGGACACAGCGCTCCCGTTTACAGTCATGCGCCCCTCAAAACCTACCCCCTCTCCCACCATCAACCCCTCCTCTCGTAATCATCCGTCACAGCATCGTCCGATCCGCCACTTCGAGTCCCGACCCCTCACAACATCGCCACAACCCTCTCCAAAACCTCCAACAACCTAAACCCCTCCGCAGCCCTCAAACTCAACTCCTCAATCAAACTCTCCCGATCCATCGAACACGTACTCATATCTAAGGGGGGTAAAAGCGGCCACGGGTGTTGTTGCTGTGCAAGTTGACGGGGGTGGCCACCGCCGCCGGCGCCCCATCTGTAGTAGGACAGGCGGCTTCGGGTGGTGGTCGTTGTTGATGATGTGGTGGAGTTGGACGTGGGTGTTGAGTTGCTGTTGGAGGCGTTGGGAATGGCGTAGTAGGAGGCGTAGGAAGAGAAGCTTGAGGTTGCGGAGGAGGGTGATGCAGATGGGGAACCGGGTGGGTAGTGTTGTTGACGTGTTGCGTCGCTGGTGTTGAGACGGCGTGTTGCTGAGGAGGCATACATCTTCAAAACGAAGAAATGGCAGCGAAAAGGAAGAAGAAGAGTGTGAGAGCGAGGCCAATGTTTCAAAAACGTATGCACAGCATGTCGAAAACCGCCGATAACACTCATGGAAAACGCGTCCAAAACCCCTTCACACATCGATCCTTTTCCACCAAACACAACTTACCGCATATCCACCCTTTCTCGACGCTTGTGGCCTCCTCTTCTGCTCCCACGGACTCGACGCCGCCCTCCTCACCGGCGACGCACTCGCACTCACAGGCGTGGTAACAATAGGCGACCCCAATACTCCCCCCGCACTCAGCGGTCCTCCCCCTTCACCCCTCCCACCTCCACCCAACGATTTGCTCCTTGTAGCCACAACAATCCTCTGTGGCTGCTGGCCCGGCTGCTGTTGTTGCGGTTGTCGCGTCTTCGTCGTTGGAGGAGCAGTACTGATTGTTGTTTCACCTGGTTTCTTAGACCTGAAATATGATGATGGGGATGACGAGGATCGAGACAAGGTGCCGCCGCTTCCTTGCCCAGCACCTGAGCCTTGTTGTTGCGGTTGTTGCGGTGAGGAAGAACTGGAGGGAGAAGAGGATAATGGTGCTGGTGGTTTCCCTGACGACTGTGATCTGTTCATCGAGGGGGGTGTAGTCGGTTGTTGCGAGCCAGATGTCGTTCCAGACAACGATGGTGACGACGAAGGGGTCGAGGGGGTTCCTGATGTCGATGAAGACGCGAAAACTTGTGTAGGAGCAAGAGGTGGGCTTCCTCGACCCAAAATGCCGTTAGTCGTCGAAGCTAATCGCTCTTCCGACCCAAGATTAGGACTGCGTCCCATCGTTGTCACTGTAGCTGGTGTGGGAGTCGTTCGCCCCTGTCGCGATCCACCATGTCCTTCTCCCTCACTTTCACTGTTGCTCCTAGAATGTGATGATGATTCCTTCCCAATAACTTTCACCCTTGAAGGCAACGCACTGCCCGAACTTCCATTCACAGGATTACCACTCCCCGTATTCCCGCTGCTGAAGCTCCCACCTCCACCCGCCTGGATGCTGGCCTGGAAGGCATTGAAAGCCGGGTTTCCTGTGAATACACCTACTGCACCAGGTCGTCTCGCTTCTCCGGCCGAAGATGGTGGTACCGGCGGCTTGGTCATCACAGGACCATTGCCAGCAGATGCCGTCGTTGCGCCACTGCCGCCCCCACCAGAAGCACCGAGCGATGGAGAAGACACTGGCCCAGCGGTTGCAGGACCTCTCGTTCCAGCCACACCCCCGCCACCATCCACATTCTGACGCTCCCGCTCTTTCTCCCTCACTGTCTTCATCAGAGCCTCATCGTACGAGTTGGACAGTCCGTGGAGACCCTTACTGGGTCCCGTAGCCGACCCTGACACAATCCCCATCAACAACGAAGGCCCATTCCCCGCATTGGCGCTCCCATTCCCATTCTGGTGCGGCGGAATCTTCAGCGAAGACGTTCTCGCCAAAGGCACACCCGTCCCTACAGCAGGTTTCGCCCGTTGCAGCAAAAGCTGTTGTTGTTGATACTGTTCCAGTTCTTGGGACAGTGGCACAGGTGCGGCTCCTACCCGTTCTCGATCCGCACCCATACGTGGTAGTGACAAGTCACGTCGATCCCGCAACGTCACAGACCGCTGCGGCAAGAACGGGGCCCCCGTTTGCGACTGTTGTGGCTGTTGTTGTTGTTGTAATTGCAGTCTCGGTGGACTTGAACCGGTCGTCACAGAAACGGTGGTGGATCGCCCCAGCCGTTGCCTTGTTGCATCACCCCCATTCAACGAAGGCGAGGAAGAAGATGGAGAAGAAGAAGCAGATGAGCCGTGGACCACTCCGCGGAAACTCCCACTGCCCGCATCCTCATCACTGTCCTGTGCATGATAATTATTGAACACATCATCATACAAGACCGAGGGGCGTTTGGTTCTTCCACCCGGGACTGCAGTGCCGTTGACAACACCCCCGGTCACCGATGGGTCACGTGGGGGAATAATAGTGCCAGGATTCGAGTTGGGAAGTGCAGTTGCGGATACATTGGACGGCCTGATGGTGTTTGGATTCGAGTGGATTTGGTTTGATGATGGAGACATAGTAGAGGTAGAGCTCAGGGTTTGGTTAATCGTTGCAACAAGCTCACTGCCCCAGTCCGTCATCACCGCTGGTGGTGAACCATTCGCTAGCCTCGGTGTAAAAGTACCACTCTGTGGCGCAGATGGTGAAGACGACAACGTTGATGAAGGTGCATCACCTCCGTCTGACGACAGCAAGGGTTCACGGTCATTACGATCCGATTGGCTTGGTGGTTGATGTTGTGTTGGGGGTGTGCGTTTGCTTGAGGATGCTTTGGAGGTTGCTGCCGTTGATGGTGTTGTTGGAACAGAGGTTGAAGATGATTTGGTCGGGGATTCCTTCACAGTCTCGAACACCCATTCATCGTCACTCGCCAACTCCCCTTCATCGGATTCCATGGTGCTGATAACCAAAAAGAAAGACGAAAATGAGCAAGAGTTTAGGAAGGTGGTGGGTTCCGAAAAACAGACAAACCATGCCAACTCCGAACACAACTAACCCAAGAAATGGTTCATCATCTGAATCATTCTGATGCTGCTCCTTCCACAGCTGGTGTCTCATCAGGAGATCTTGTAGTGCGCTTGCACCACGATTAGCAGCGCTCTTGATGAACTTGGATTTGAGAAGTTCTTCAGCCGTTGGCCGCTTGAAGGGATAAGTAGAAGAGTGGGTTGAAGGGGGCAAAACAGAGAGGATGAGTAAAGAGTACATATTAGCACTTGTATGTGGATGGTCAACGCAAAACCTCACTCCGATGGTTTTCTGAGCCCAGTGCGATGGAATAAAACCGAAGTGTTGCGAGTTCCCTTTCCATCATTTTATCATTTTCCCGTTTCTATTTTCGAAACGATTCCCTAATCCCTCCCGATTTTCTGCCTTCCAAGATACACACATCAGGCCATCAAAACATCTACATACCTCTTCCGGCTCCTCCTTCAAACACATAGCAATGAACTCCTTCATAGCGACGGAATATTTCCCTTCCAGCTTTGCAGGCCGTGTGCGAGGGATCAAAAAGATGGCACGCCGAGGGTCTTGATCGGCAAAAGGCGGATTTCCAGTCGCAAGTTCGATGATAGTGATACCCAGAGACCAGATATCTGCCTAGTTGGAGAGATGTCAAGAAATGCGGTCACAAACGAAGGTAGATGCAGATTAGCACAGTTTGATGGTTTTATGTGGGATTTCATTTTCTTCCCCACCTTGAAATCGTACTGAGCGCGTTTGATAATTTCGGGTGCCATCCAATATGGTGTTCCCACAAACGAGTTACGACGAAGGCACGACATGGTGATTTGACCGGCAACACCAAAATCGCAGAGTTTCACTTTGCCTTCGTCTGTGAGCAAGATGTTGGCGGCTGATTCAAACGCAAAACGAGGGGAAGAGGGACAAGGAAATGGTGAATATCCGTGTGGTGATCTTGCAGCTGAATGGAAACATCCAATTCATTACCTTTTATATCACGGTGGATGATCCCTGCGGATTTGTGAAGATATACCAATGCATACAGAACTTCCCGAGCAATGATAGCGATGAAGCGCTCCTCTATCGGCCCAGATTTCAGCTGAAAAAATAGAACACATTTGCCATCAATAATCGTTTCCCCACATACATTCAACCAGAACCCAATGAAAAAATAAATCGACCCATCTCAGCAAAAGACAGTGAGGGAAAACGTACAATATGCCTCATAGATCCCCCCGCCGCATAATCCATCACCACCCAAAGTTTCGTCCCATGAAGATATGAACCATGATATCGGGTGATGTGCTCCGAGTCACAGTGAGAAAGCATGGTGATCTCCTTTTGCACATCGGTGATTTCATCGTCGTCGGTGTCAAGGTCTAGTACCTTGATGGCTACTACCTCGTTGGTGAGTTTGTTGACGCTGAGGTTCAAGAGGAAGTAAAACACACATTCGGTTGTGATGAACGTTAGCCCAACTGAAAATAAAAGAGAGATTCCGCGGCTCGAACGTGGAAAAAAATGGCGCGGTTCCGTCGTCGACTTCAACCCAAACCGTTGACCTTGACCCTTGCACCTGATTTTACTTCAAACCTACCCTTTGTAAACCTCACCGAACGACCCCTTCCCTGTTACGCATGTATATCATAATTGAAACAGAATCCCGAACGGCCGGCGAGTAGTATGGAAAATGAAATTTTATAAGGCATGGGTCCAAAGCTTAGAAAGTTTCCGCTCATTTATCCAACGTTTCCGTAAAAGGCCAAAATTCAGCGCCCCCCTAGCGATATTTCATTCATGCTTCAAAATATACTGGAACATAACATTACCAATGCGTTCAATACGAATGAAAAGTGTTTCTGCATCGGGGGCGCCAGGGGTAACCAAACGAGCAACGGCGGACATGGTGTTGTGTATTTCAAGGGTATTCAGATGGAGCTAGTTCGAGAATTAGTGGCCGTCGAGCATTAGTGGCCGTTCCCCCGTATGTATTGTGGTGGTTTATCGAAGGACTGGAAACGCGACTGTGGCGACAGCGGGCGACTCCTCCACTGGCGGCGGGCCGTTCGCGAGCGACGATTTCAATGCGGCAACGGGGTTCCGAGGAGCCGAGGTCGCACAGGCAGAAACAAGCCCAAGGAACCGGAAATCCCGGAAAGTACAAAAGGCAAAACCAGGTTGCAATGAAGAGGGCAGTTCGAGTTCTTTGCACTTCCAATGCCTCTCGCGTGACTCCTTCAGTGGCTCCCTCACACGCCATGATGGGTCCTAACTAGCACCAGCCGGGGTCTTCCGAGTCTTCAACTACACATACCTCTATAACTAGACCCTTCGGATATGCTCTGTACAGCTCTTGGTTGCGAACAGAGAGAAAGAAATGATCTTGATGCAACAGGTGGGCAGCATGGGCATTGGGAAATAGGGTCTCGATTCACGTACACCTCTCGCTTGTGAATACTTGTTCGGATGAAGTGATAATTACAAACAATAGCAAGCAAACAGCCAGACAGCCGCAACAGATGATGAAAGAAACTTGGGTGGCAAATGTCTACGTGTGTAGAGACAGAAAAGTCTCTATTCAAGCGACCCCTCCTCATCCATCCATTTTCAGAGCTTTCTGAAGCGATGTCCAGCACCACTCCATATCCCCCCCTTCGGCCTTCCGTCGCAACACC
>JADGJF010000549.1:0-16660 GCA_027596845.1 Quaeritorhiza haematococci | reverse complement strand
GCAGGTAAACAGTGTGAATCGGACCGTGAACTCGACGAATCCGTTGATTGATCGCGGCGGTACCCTTGATGACTTGCGGGGGACGCAGAAGGTTGACGTGAGTCGCTGCTTGAAGCCAATGCATCAGCAGGGCGTTCAGACTTGACACGGCCGTACCCATACTGACTTGAAGGGCGAGCAGGTAAACAGTGTGAATCGGACCGTGAACTCGACGAATCCGTTGATTGATCGCGGCGGTACCCTTGATGACTTGCCGGGGACGCAGAAGGCTGACGTGAGTCGCTCCGTAGAGCCGATGCATCAACTGAGCGTTCGGACTGCACACGGCGGTAGTCGTATTGACTTGCTGGAGAAGCAGAAGGCTGACGTGAACCCGTTCCTGAGTCATGTGCATCAGCTGGCCTTTCCGACGGGACACGGCGGTACCCACTTAAAGGGGGAGCAGGTGAACTGTGTGCATCTGAGCGTGAACTCAACGTATCCGTTGCTTGGTCCCGGCGATACCCATATTGACTTCCCGGGGGAGCAGAGGAGTGATGTGAATCTGTTCTTGCATCAGATGCATTGGCTGGCCTCTCTGACTGGGTACGGCGGTCCCCATGACTTGAAGGAGGACGAGGCGGGAGACCGTGAAAATTGGGATGGGTGCGTGAACTTGGACTACCGTTCCATTGATCTCGGCGGTCCCGATATTGACTTGCCGGAGGAGCAGAAACCTGGCGTGAATCAATACGTGGAGCCGACACATCAGGCTGAAGTGGCCTTTCCGACTGGACATGACGGTATCCACTTGAAGGGGCAGCAGGTGAACGGTCTGAATTGGAATAAGACCGTGAACTCGACACATCAGTCGACTGATCTCGGCGGTACTGGTATTGACTGTCGGACGGTGGTTCCCGCCGTTCATCTCGGGGACTCGCCATCTCTTTTGCACGATTTGATGCTACCGATGCGGGTGCAGGTGATATACTCTCCCTTTTCACCTTCGCCTGATCATAACCAGAGCCCTGTGCATCCTGACTCCGGTATTGACCTCCGCGTTGAGAGTACTGGGAGTTTGAGCGTGGTGGTGGAATCTCAGGCCGTTTAAACTCAAACTCCGAGTTTGTTTCTTGCTTTGCGGGTGGGAGATTCTCGCCTGGACCAATTCGCGGATTGTTTGAGGAAGCGGGTGTGTGCAGGGTGTGTGATGGGTTTGGTATTGTTGACGGTCTGGTGCCGGTGGCCCTGGGGTTATCATCCGTTGATTCTTGCTTTACGGGCACATGGGGAGGATTCGAATCGGGCCGTTGGGAGTAACTTCGACGAGATTCACTACAGGGGTGGGGCGGTTTGGGCGGGAGGGAGTGACGGGGTGTTTCTGTCCTATGGTCGGTTGGGGAGTAACTTGGACGAGATTCACTATAGGGATGGGGATAAGGCTGTGGATGCGGTTTGGGCGGGAGAGAGTGCCGCGGTGTTTCTGTCCTTCGGTCGTTCGAGGTATGTCTTGGCTCATGCTTCACGACGCCGTTATCAGGGGTTGCATCGTAAGGTTGCGAGTATCCTCTCGAAGTCCGATCAATATCGTGGTGAGAAGGTTGCCGGGGCGTCTTGTCTTGCCAAGGTTCAGAACGACGAATGTATGATTCTGATGAACCAGGTTGCTCTCGTAGTGCATCTTCCATGTCACTGGCACTTTGTAGACGTGGTCGCTCATGCTCCTGCGTTTGGGGTTCACTACTCGGTCTTTCCGAAGGAGGTGCAGTGGATCCGGTCCCTTTTCTCCAAAGCGGGCGTTGTGAAGTTTTCGATATATTGCTGTGGTTGTCACTTTCCACCGAAGCACGACCGTTTACAGAGTTTGGCGTCTCGGATCTTCGCACATCTGAAAGGATTGAAGGGCTTCCAAGAAGAGGTGGCGCGCTTTCTCGTCTTGACAAAGGATCGGTAGGGGTGTATCGGTCCGAAGTAGCTATTTCTACTGTTGGTCTGTCTACAGAATCCCGTTCAACAGATCTTGACACCAGCCTTTCGAATTCAGCAGGTCTCTCGAATTCCTGTTCCTGTTCACCAAACCCACCACTTGCACTTGACTCCCTCATCTTCTGCCTCTCCATCTTCCTTCGCTTAATCCTCTCATCCCGTGGCAACAACGCATCTGCCAAAAATACACTGCTGCTCCTCTCCGATTCTGAATCTGGTGGTGGAGGTGCTATTTCATCATCCTCTTTTGGCTTTTCGGCGTTTTCGGTTCGGGATCTTTTTTTGCGAGAGCCATCGCGGGGTCGGCCCCAGCCATGCGGATTTTCTGGTTTTGCCCATTTGCGAGCACTTTTTACACGGGGGGGCTCGATTATTGACCCAAGGTCGTGTTTGCTGGAGGAAGAAAGTTTTGGGTGTGTTTAAGCAAACGACGGTTTCTTTCTGGGTGTGTGTGAAATGTCGGGCAAGTACTTACGCACGGTAAACAAAGTCCTCGTTTGTGCCCTTTATTCGAAACCTTCTTAGGTCTTTGAGAACGGAGATCTTTGTTTCCGTCTCACTGGCAATCTTTCTGAGTGTGCCATGGTGGAAGTGTGAGTTAGAGACGTCGCGAAAGCAAGCAGCAAGCAAAAAGAAGTTGACTGGATGGTATAACTTACTTGACAGTGCGCAGAAAGTCCGGATCGTCGAGTTGATCGTCGGACCATTGTGGAGCGATGAAGAGCTCTTGTTGGAAGAGTGGTGGTGGTTTGTCCTGGGCTGCCATTGGTTTGGGTAACACATACGAACTTCGATGGGAACGAACCAAGCTCTCAACATCAGCAGCGATTACAACTACTTTACACTTTGGGTTGGGTACCAATGCTATGGGTATCCAAGTTGTCACGCTTCAAATTCGGTCAATTTCCGTCTTCTGACGCTAAATGGTCATTCTCGTCTTCGGAATCTGACTCGTCGAGAGGAAATACCCGGTCCTGGAAATCCACCCCAAACTTCACTACAATATGCTGCTCAAAGGAAAACATCGTTTCGTCGTATCCGGGTTCATGTTGTCGTATTCCGCGGCTCCATGTCACCGTCCGGACCATGTGGCGCAATGACTTCAATGTCTTCAATGTTAGAAAGAGCAAGGAGTCACATCAACAAGAGGAAGTGGTGACGAAGAGCCTCTGGCGGGGAAGCCTTCTCTCAGTCACCTTTCTTTTTGGGATTTTACACCATTTTTCTAACAAAGATGTCGGCCATGGGTGGGGGGTTGGCGGTAGATGTTGTGGGAGATTGGGAAGAGAGTTCTGAAGAGAGTGTGAACAGGGGTAACACACAAATGTCTTTGAATGAAAGTGTGGACAAAAGTCTGAAGAAAAGAACCGAAGTCGGAAATTGAAGGGAGGGCGACGGACATCGAGGAACGCTGAAATAGAATGTTACATTTCTCGCTACGCTACGTACGTATTTTTAAGAATTACAGTAAGCAGACATTGGATCGCCGCACAAAGACTCGAAGTCGTTCACTCTCAAAAAGTCACACCCAAGCAACAACTCCCCTCCATTCACTTTGGTAGCAGAAACCATCCGAAGAGTGATGTACGCAACTGATACCTCCACCAAGAGCGGCCAATGCCTCCTAGCTCTCGGTTTCAACGCTTTCAAACAATGTGGGTGCTCCCTTCCACCACCCATTACCACTGGTCAAAACTCGTCGCCCACCGACGGCTGCTTCACAAAAGACCCAAACGTCCTTCTCCTCACTAGCTCATCTTTAGCCGAACGATCCAAATCTCAACCAAATGATTCACCATCCCTCACCGGCACAGGCAAGATATTGGGTATGCATGCAACTTGGGAAACGACGATAGCGTGGACTAGAGATTCTGTATATCTTTGGGGTTGGACGACGCCATATCTGGGATCGAGGACGGATGTATTCTCGACCCCGGCTAGGCACCGCGGCCTTGAAAAGGGCATCGTTATCAACGTCGCAGACAACACACACTCAGCAACGAAACAGCCTGGATCTACTCCAGGATCAACTTCCAACTCTACGAACGTGTTATTTGGTAGTCCCCACACCCACATCAAGTTCCCCTCCTTCTACAAATCGTGTTTCCAGAAAGTTTCCCTCGTGGTGCTTCGTGCAAATCACATTCCTCGATCCACTTCACGCACCACTCGTTCTCAACCACGCAATCACAATAGGTCAACTCCCGACAAAACTCTAAAAACATCCGAACCAGGTGGGTTTTTGGTGTTGGATACTGCGGGGAGGTTGTGGTTTTATCGGGTTTGGGAGGGAGGTAGTCAAGGCGGTATGTCTGGTGACGGGGCATGGGAGGGTATGGTCAAAAAAGGCGTTTCATCGAGAGATAATGAAGGATCCCAACAGGAACACGCAACTGAGGTTGCTGGTGGAAAGATTCGGGGAAGATCGAAACTTTCTCTACCGCCACCACGATCAACAGCCTCCACATCCTCAACGTACGATACACACCCTCTGTGCGAAACACCACGCACCGAATTTCACGAGCACAAACGCACCGCAGCAGCCGCATCAACATCTTGCGATAACTCGTCGTCACCATCATCGAAAAGGCCGAAACTAGACCATTGTATCTCCGATTCCGAGTCCGTACCATCATCACCACCCTTTCGTCGTCGCCTCATCATTGAAAAAGGTACTGACTTTGCACTCAATAATCACCATGGGTGTACGATTGATGCTGATGGGCGGTTACGATACTGGGACTTGCTTGATCTATTCGATGAAGACCCTGATAGTAGTGACGTCGTAAATGACATTGGTAAAGGACGATGGAGGTGGCACTTCCCAACCGACGACAAAGAGCATATCGACGAGACGCACCTCAATTCTTCTTCTTCTTCTTCGGCAGCCCCGTTCGTACATCCCGTTCCACTCTCACCACCATCCTCGTCGTCATCACCGCCCCCCCCTCCCCCTCACTTCACGTCCATATCGGGAAATGGCTCTCACTTCCTCGCCCTCACATCCAGAGGCGACGTATACTCTTTCGGAACAAAGGGTATAGCCGGGTTAATGGGCCAATTAGGCCATGGAAGCATTGAGGTCGATCCTCCACCTTCCGAGGTTCCATCTTCAGCTGTGCCTACTTCGGCTGGCAGTGGACGCGTTGAGAGGAAGATGAAGGAAAGTGAGGGTGGGATTGCCAGGACGGAAGAGGAGGAGGATGCGCGGGAGACAGGGACTGGAGGAGGGCAAGCCCGGATTCAGATTCAGCCTGCGAGGGTTGTTGAGGCGGTGCAGGGGTTGAGGGCGACGGGGGTTGCGGCGGGGGGTTGGCACTCTTTGGTGGTGGTGGAGGACGAAGATCTTTTTACTTTGTATGTTGACCACGGCTCTCCAAAAAGAAAAGGGGCAAAGAAGGGAGAGAGGTGGATTTGTTCTGCATTGCTGGGGTGGGATGTTTATTGTGTTTGAATTGCAACGCTTGAAGTACTTTCAAGAAAGCTACCATGTGTTGACCTAACTAATACCTCGTACTTGTCTTCCCACCCAAACAAACCACAAAGCGGCTCAAACGCCCACGGACAACTCGGACATCCGCTCACTTCTTCATCATCCAACTCCACCACCTCCACAAGCCCCCAACCCAGCAACCACGCACTCCCCCACCCTATCGATTTCGACTTGTTCCCACCTTCATCCCCTTCGCCCCCCTCGGCCTCCTTTGCTCCCACATCCCAGCACCTAAAGAGACTCAAGAACCGGTTGAAGGTCGCATGTGGGAGTCACCATACCATTGTGACGGATGGATGTAAGAGGGTTGTTGGGTTTGGGTGGAACAAGTATGGGCAGATTGGTGGTGGTGTTGGTGGTAGTGAAGATGGTGGAGATGAGAGAGGGGGTCTTATGAGCGAAGGTGAGAATGTGGATGGGGTGAGGGATTTGAGGGTGAGGATTGAGAAATTGATTGAGGGTGTTGTTTCGCGGGAGTTTGGTGGAGTGGATGAGGGGATAGGCCACACGCGATCAGTACGTCGGAGTGGGAGAGCAGAGGAAGAAAACAACGGGGAAGAAGAGAAATATGGGCGTGGGAGAGTTTGTGATTTTGAGATTGTGGATTCTGCAGCGGGGGCCTGGAGTACGGTTCTTTTGGTCGATTTTTATTTTTGTGGGGAGTGAGTGTGGGTTGCGGTGCGAGGAGTAGCCAACCCAGCGGATAGTCGATTCGATTCCTTCGCCAATCCCGTTTCTCGCGATGTGGGCAACATTCGGGCGAATTTTTCGACTTCGTTGATATATCAACATGGATACGCACAAGAGAGGGTGTGCATGGGTTGGGGGGGTTTGTTCATTGGATGAAAAGAGAAACTTGTTTCCGGGGTTTCGGGGCGGCACATTCAACCCCTCTGTTCCCTCCTCACTCAATCCCCACCATCAATGCCCAGGGATTATGTTCGATTTGTTCTATTTCGTAGAGGTAGGTGAGGGCGTTGAGCTGGAGCCGCCCTTTTGTGTATGGGTGACGGGGCAAAGGATTGAATGGATCAGTTATGCAAGGACACCCTTGCTCTGTCAGAGTGCACCAAGAAAAGAGAGAAAGAGAGAGAGACGGGATGGGCCAGGGGAAGGAACTATTGTTGCATTTGAAGCGTGAAAGTAGTTTGAAAGTAGTTTGATTAGGGAATGGGCACGGCGAGACACCCGCACCACCCGTCCTTTGCGTGGTTTTGTACAGAGGAATGTGAGAGGAATCCGGGAAAGGAAAGCCGACGACTGTGATAATGGATGGTCAGGATGTACTCTGTTTTTTCAGTCGCCATGAACGTGGCCATAAATTTTACAATATGCTTTACTACTATCTTCCATCGCCTTCTCCCTCGTACTCCGCCGCACACCCTTTCCTGCCTTCCACAACTCCCTCCTGTTTCTCGTCCTCGTCACCTCCAATCTCTAGACCACGCCATGTTCGCACCATGTTCAAGTAGTTCGCAGATGCACTTGACTCCATGATCCGAGCAAGCTGCTTCTGCGTCCCAACTTGTGTCAACTCGGTAGCTGTACTCGTCGACGAAGGCGAAGACGATGATGAAGGATCAACCCCGCTAGTCAAATCAATGTGCCGATACTTCTTTGATTGCTTGTACGTCCCAGTCACCAGCGAGTAGTGTGGTTCTTCATCCGATGATTCACCATCATGACCTTCGACAGTCTCTAACCCACCCTTCCGTGCACCTTTCTGTGCGGCATGGGCACGCTCCTCTTCCTCCTTGGCCTCAACTGTCCCCCTGAGACCGTCAAGAGTCCTCTCGAGATCGATAATGTACTCGCCCCCAACCCACCAGCCTTTCGGCCCATTTGGTCGGCCACCTTCATCATCTTCATCATCTTCATCATGCCCATCACCGCCGTTTAGAGCGAGTTGAAGCTCAAACGGCGTCACGATCGGTCGCAGGTACTCCTTGCTCTGTTCGTGCGCTTGGATGTGGAGGGTCGATTCGGGACACGCTACGAGTACGAACACATCGACTTCAAGGAAATTGCCGAGCTTGGCGGGGTTGGGCTTCCCGACGGAAAACAGGTACGGTTTCTTGTGATGTGCCCGGATGAGACGTTGGAGTTCCGTAATGAGAGGGAGGTATGATGCTAAAACCGAGTGTGTTCAGAGTAAATGAAGAAAATAGAAAAGCGGATTAGAAGACTGTTTCTCTCCCACAGATGTAACGTGAAAGACAAGGGATGGCGCCTCTCTTTTGGTCAGATTATAAGTTAACACCATCGGGCAAGGTGTGAGGCATGCCCATCTGACGGCAATTCCTATACTAGTTATTACTAGATATAATGGTAGATCATCATAGAAAGAGAGACGTCCATCGCCACACATTCATGTCATGAGTACTCACCAACACCAAGTGTTCCGACAACGATTCCGACCACATCTGCGTCCTTTGCTTTCTGGATCATCAAGTACCGCCTCATCAGCATCCGATTGACCGCCACAGATTCGAGTCGAGCGTCCTGGGTCCGTGGATTGTACGAGTATACTTGGCAGCGGTTGTAGGCCATTATGACATTTACGAGCGCAAGACCGTTTTCGCCAACGAATATGATCGTACAATCTTGGACGGTTATCGCGGGAGGGAGCGAAATATGGCGGAGCGCACCGGTGGAGGAAGTCGAGGTTTCGGAAGAGGGTGCCGTAGCTACAGGTTGTGCGATGTCCATGTTGAGTTCAGAGCGTATGATAGTGTTGAAGACATTCTTGAACCCTTTACTGGCCAAGGCTGTCTTTACTGCATCTGAAACGAAAAACGCTGGTTTAGATCTATTTTCTCAGCACACATCAAAATGGAGGTCAATCGTCTCCAAGTGTTGAATGGACACTCACCAGCAGCGTGACTATACATAACATCGTACATCAGCAGCAAAGGCTGATCGTGGCCCTGATCGGATTCGATGGTATCTGCAAGCGCCGCCGCGCAATGCTCTGCATCAATATCTTCACGTCCGAAAACATACATGACAGGTAACCGTTTCGTTCTGCAAACAACAGAAGACCATCAACGTAAGCACACTGAGTCACCACGGACAGGTTCAGAGTATATATCACTGTGGGGTAGGTAGTAAACGCGTGTTGGAGATGTGGAGATGTACTTACGGACTTAGGCAGGCACGACCATAGTGGACTACGAAATCTGCACTAGCATGTTCGGCGGCAACTTCGTCCACGCAGCAGCTGCAAGTGTTGTAAGAACGAGTTGGTGGGATCTTTCAATTCATACTTCTGAATGAATGAAGAGGGAAAAACCACCAAGGCCAAAAACAACAATCAACGACTGCACATATGCAAAGTTCGGAATGATCATGAAAACAGGTGGAAAAAAGATAGGGGACATGAGCAAGACTGAAGAGGTACACACCTACCATAAGAAGTATCAGCTAAAATGAACGTCTGGGTACCAGTTCGCTCGGTGATCATCCTCGCAACTGCTGTGGAGTCGCCCAACAGCTCGTCAGGGAACTGCAGCGCAACCCTCTTGAAACCATGTTTGGTAATGCGTTGACAAGTCCGGTCAACATCGTAGTAATGCAGAAGCCGATCGGAGGAAGACTGGGGATGACGGGGGGTGTCGGAGCGGTGGACGTCGATCTGGCGCGCGATGATGTCGCTGCCGTCGTTGGAGAAGGTGGTGGGGCCTTGCATTTTTTTTCTCAATGAGCGTGTGTTTCGGTTTTTATTTGAGGTGAAATGTGTTGAAAAAAAAAGGAAGGTTGCACGGGGAGGTAAAGGGTTACTCAAGAGTTACTCAGACATTATTGCGCCACCACTGGACCTCTTTCAACAACAAGATCTCTCAAGAACTGTCTCGAGAGTAGCAAGCAATACGCCAATGCAAAGCAGGTTAGTATTGTCCAGTCTCTGTAAAGTCACATGAAGGTCCGACAGGGAGACTCATCTACAAGTCAAATAGGACCGAATCACTCGAGGACCAGAGTCTCACTCAGTCCACCCGGCATTCTTCATCTCGCGCTGCTTGATTATATCATATCTTGCCACAGATGTGCACAGGGATTGGGTGTGCGAAATCAGTGACCTACCCCAGAAGTCGCAAAAACCTGAGAGAAATCGTCTCCAATTGACAAGATGTCCTTTTGCGTTTGTCAAACTGAACTCTTCTACTTCATCTACAGCACATTCATCCCAGGATCAGATCTGCGCTAATGAGAAAATTCAGCAGGCAAACGGTCAGCGTTCTTCACACACCACGTTTCAAACAGGTTTTTTGAAACTCCGCTCGTGATACGTGAGTTGTGTGTATGACCAACAGGGACGGTGAGAGTGCTGTGAGACTGTCTACTAAGTCTGAGAGTCTGAGACGGGCAGAAGTGTGTCGATTTCCTTAGGGCTGCTCAAGACCCGCGAACAACACGTTCCTTTGTATCTCTACCATGGATCTTGATTAACTCTGGTGAATGACCTCTGTGGATGACGATCGATTGTCGGATTTTTTTCGCAGCGTGCATAAAACACCCATCTTTGCCATTCAATTTCCAAACGCAGTTCATCGGCCCAAGACGACCAATACTTTGGATTGCTTTCTCGGCGACGAAATTCCCGCAGTCATGATGCTTTGCGGCTTACTTCTGGAGGTGCCACTTGTGAAATCCGCATGACTGTTTTCGCTTAAGACGTTTACAAGTGCGAAAAAATCTGTCCGACTCCGCTTCCTCGCAGCCATCCTTCCGAAAGCTGAATCTTTGGAAGGAGCGTTACTGAGACACGAATCCTTGGAGGACTTCATTGAGTGTGTTTGGGTGCTCTGAAGAGTCCCAAACTTCTCACAGATGCGAGCGAGCATTTATTGATCCAGCCATTCCGCGTTGAACTTCAACAGGAACCTTTTTGCTCAATTGGACACGAGACAAAAGCGCTGCTCTCTTCTCGTTGGTTGGTCTCTTTCGCGAGGCCTGGACGAGCACAATTTACCCAAGCAACATGAAATACCATTCTGGCAAGGGTGGAACACTCCCAACATTGGACTTAAAAACAAAAGGGAAAACGCGGTATATTGTAAGTTGCTTGCGCCTTTCGTTTCCTGTCGCCAGAGAGGAGTGTCTCAATCGATTGGTTTCTTACTCTTTGAAACACTTATGTCCGCAAACGTGGCGGAAAATAACCTCTCAAAAGACGCGTACAACCAATCAATGTTAATCCCGGACGCTTGATTCGCTTCCGTTTGAGGACATGTATAACCTGGTGCAGGACCTGGTGCAGGACTTCCAGTTTATCAGCTGTTTTGAATTTATTTTGATCGTACATGCGTTTAAATTCATTTTCCATTTTCGATTGTTTGGATTCTCGACTGTTTGAATTTTATGTTTCCATAATACGCCAGGGTGCGCGTATTACCGTTAGAGGATGTGATTGCCAGGTTTATCTTTCTCGATAAGGTCCATGCATTTACCTTGATCGTTGCTTGCAGTCTCCGGGCATCATCACATCATTAACGAACATGTCAGAAAATGAAGTCCCGATTCCTGCGGGAGGGAACGAGCCTCCGCCGTACTCTGGTCAAGGCCTGGTCATCACAGCATACACCGTCACAAATACATTTCTCGTCATTACCACGTTCTTATACTTTCACCGCCGCCATCACGAATATCTACGTGCGCGTCTCACTCCCATCGTCATTATCACCGCACTATGCAACATCATCTTGAACAATCAGTTCATGAGCGAGTTCCCCGTCTTCAGAATCATAATGCCTTGCCCGATGTTGTTGGTTGTCTACTACTTTGTCGCTCCGTTATGGGTGTTCACTTTTTTCCTCAGAGCTGGCCATCTGCTGCTGACATTCGTTTCAACCCAAGCACGATTGGAACTCTCTATAACGGGGCACATCACCATCTACCATCGGATGAACCTTTTCGAAAAGATGATGCTTCGGGTACACATTTTCTTCTTCGGATCGACGCCAGGCCAGTGGGCATCGGGAACAAATACCAATATCAAGGCTATGCATCTTTTGAGAACGTACGTGAGCTTTTTCATCCTTCAGGTCGCCGTATTCGTGATCGTGTTGATTGTGAAGGGGGGCGATGTGTCAACTTGCACAAACTCGGACTACGCTGTGCTCTTCGGCTTTATCGGCGTGTTCCTTCTCACCATTCCGTACCTCCTGTACACGATTCGTGGCGTTCACCATGATGCGTTCCATATTCGGCGGGAGATGATCATCACTCTTGCCGTGTTCTGGCCGGTGCGTCCATGTGGGGTTTTGAAGGCTTGATAATATAACCCATCGTGACCAAACGCTAACTGAATGTGAATTCCGCCCCACAACTTTTTCCCTTATCTCTGTTCGCAGGTCTTCACAGTTTATTTGCTCTCCCTGTTTGTTTTCACGGAGCTTAAACCAAAGTCGGTTAGATCCAACATTTACATGCTGGGGCTCTTGTGGGCAACTCACATAGTGAACGTCGTGTATCCAGCCCTTCTCAGCTTCATTTCTGATTTCCGACGCAGAAATCTCTCTCAATCCAAGGAATCCTTCGAAAAAATGATGGAAGACCCGGTCCTCTGGCCCGAGTTCAAAAAACAACTCGCTCAGGAGTTCGTCGTAGAAAATGGCATGTTTGTTGACGAATACCGCGGCTTCAAAAAAAACCGTGGCAAAGTGGCGAGTACGAAACCCCGCTTCGGGGACAACAGTCTTGCCGTTTTCGCAGACGTGAAGGGTGGAAGCACCGTCAGCGCCGCGAATCAGGAGCAGAAAGAAGAGTCACATGCATCCGTGCAACCACAACAATCCATCACACCTGCCGGCACTGGTCAGACCCCCGTCCTGTTTGATCGCTTTGTCAAGGTCGGGGCACTGTATGAGTTGAATCTTCCTGCACAGATCAGGGCAGATTGCGAACGGAAGATTTCTACTCTACGATCCTCAACGAACTCTGTTGCTTCCACATGCATCGAATCGAACCTGGATGCATTCGATGGAGTTTATCAAGAGGTTCTTTCAATGATGTACCAGAACTCGTTTCCACGGTTCGTCAAGCACCAGAAGATGGCGAGTTCGAAAATAGGGGAGTAGGCAAGAGATTTAAACTGTCAGAGAGTGAATAAAATGTAAGCAACATATCATAAAGAGATTTTTTTAACGTTGAAGGGATATTCCTTTCTGCAACCATCCGAACTCTGCTTGCAATCAGTAAGAAAATATTCCTATGTACCTATCCGAAAGCTGGTACCTATCGTATCCACTGGTGTGGCAGAGGTTGGATTCAAAGTGTTCAATCTGTCGCGCAAAAGTTATAAAGAAGTTGCCCACATCAAGGAGCATGGTGTTTTGGCAAAAAGGCAGCGTTCTGTAAACATGGATTTCGGTCTGTCGCCTCGGGGTCATTTTGAACTCCCCACATATTCGGGATGCCATCCATATCCGGATCCCTTGAAACGAACGTAGCTCACGATCAGAGAAAATGGAGGTCACAAAAATGTTGGATTTCCGTGTGGCAAGACCTCAGGACCTGCACTCCGGTCTGTACGCGTTGGCGGTCATTTTTAAACTCCCCGCGTGTTCAAGATGCCACCACATTCTTTTGAAATGAAATCCAGCTTATGATCAAAGAAACCGAATGTCGCAAAAAGAGCGGATTCCCGTGTGGCAAGAACTCAGGATTGGGTGGACCTGCAGTTCGGTCTGTCGCTTTGGCAGTCATTTGTGAACTCCCCACATGTTCAGGATGCCGACCACATCGTTTGAAATCAACCGGACGTCAAAAAAAGTAAAAATGACAAAAACGTTGAATTCCCTTGTATGTTGTTTTGGCAGATCCACAGCATTTGGTAGACATGTACGTCAGTCTGTGGATGGTGTTCAGGACACGAGCACATCCTTTGAAACGAACTCCAGCTCATGGTCAAAGAAACCAAAAGTCTCAACAATGTTGGATTTTGTGTGGCAAGAACTCGGGATTGGCGGTCATTTGTGAACTCCCCATATGTTCAGGATGCCGACTCCATCGTCTGCAATCAATCGGACGTCAAACAAAGTCAAAATTGAAAACATAGGATTTCCATGTATGGCCTCGTTCCAAAAGCTCAAGGAAGGAGCTTTATTGGGACACGATTCCTTCGAGGGTTCTTTTGATTGTATTTGGGGGCTCTGAAGAATCCCAAACTTCTCACAGCTGCGAACGAGTATTTATTGCTCCAGCCATTCCGCGTTCAGCAGGAACCTTTTTGCTCAATTGGATATGAGACAAATTTAAAAGCGCTGCTCTTTTCTCGTTGGTTTGGTCCCTTTTGCGAGGCCAACACATGGACTGGACGAACGCGACCTACGCAACCAATCTTTTATTTCATTTTTGGCCAGGGTGGAAAAGGCCGAAATTGGACTCAAAACAGGTATAACGCGGGTAATTTGCTTGCGGCTTTCGCTTCCTGTTGCCAGAGAGTATTGTTCCAATCGATTGGTTTCTTCCTCTTTGAAACCCTTATGTTTGCGAACGCGGCGGAAAATAACCTCGTGCAACCAATCAATCCCAGACCTTTGATTCGCGTCGGTTTGAGGGCCTGCAGGATCTGGCGCAAGTAGTTTCCAGGTATTCAGATTTATTTTGATCCGACATTTGTTTACTGTAAATCTCGTTTTCCATCCGCGATTGTTTGGATTTCAAGTTTCCATAAAATGTTAGGGCGTATTACCGTAAGAGGATGTGATTGCTATATGTATCTTTCTCGATAAGGTCCCTGAATCAATTTTGATCGTTGCTTTCAGTCTCCGGGCATCATCACATCATTAACGAACATGTCAGAAAATGAAGTCCCGATTCCTGCGGGAGCGTACGAGCGTCCGCCGTATTCTGGTCAAGACCTGGTCATCACCGCATACGCGGTCACAAATACATTTCTCGTCATTACCACGTTCTTATACTTTCACCGCCGCCATCACGAATATCTACGCGCGCGTCTCACTCCCATCGTCATAATCACCGCACTTTGCAACATCATCTTGAACAATCAGTTCATGAGCGAGTTCCCCGTCTTCAGAATCATAATGCCTTGCCCGATGTTGTTGGTTGTCTACTACTTTGTCGCTCCGTTATGGGTGTTCACTTTTTTCCTCAGAGCTGGCCATCTGCTGCTGACATTCGTTTCAACCCAAGCACGATTGGAACTCTCTATAACGGGGCACATCACCATCTACGATCGGATGAACCTTTTCGAAAAGATGATGCTTCGGGTACACATTTTCTTCTTCGGATCGACGCCAGGCCAGTGGGCATCGGGAACAAATACCAATATCAAGGCTATGCATCTTTTGAGAACGTACTTGAGCTTTTTCATCCTTCAGGTCGCCGTATTCGTGATCGTGTTGATTGTGAAGGGGGGCGATGTGTCAACTTGCACAGACTCCGACTACGCTGTGCTCTTCGGCTTTGTTGGCGTGTTTCTTCTCACCATTCCGTACCTCCTGTACACGATTCGTGGCGTTCACCATGATGCGTTCCATATTCGGCGGGAGATGATCATCACTCTTGCCATGTTCTGGCCGGTGCGTCCATGTGGGGTTTTGAAGAGCTTGATAATATAACCCATCGTGACCAGACTCTAACTGATTGTGAATTTCGCTACAACATCTCTTTCCTTGATCGCAGGTCTTCACAATTTTTTTGCTCTCCCTGTTTGTTTTCACGGAGCTTAAACCAAAGTCGATTGAATCCAACATTTACATGCTGGGGCTTTTGTGGGCAGCGCACATCGTGAACGTCGTGTATCCAACCCTACTCAGCTTCATTTCTGATTTCCGACGCAGAAATCTCTCTCAATCCAAGGAATCCTTCGAAAAAATGATGGAAGACCCGGTTCTCTGGCCCGAGTTCAAAAAACAACTCGCTCAGGAGTTCGTCGTAGAAAATGGCATGTTTGTTGACGAATATCGCAGCTTCAAGAGAAACCGTGCTAAGGTGGCGGGTACGAAACCCCGCTTGGGGGACAACAGTCTTGCAGTTTTGGCGGATGTGAAGGGTGGAAGCACTGTTAGCGCAACGAATCAGGAGCAGAAAGAAGAATCATATGCATCTATGCAAAGACAGCAATCCACGACACCTCTCGGCACTGATCAGACCGCGGCTCTGTTTGATCGCTTTGTCAAGGTCGGGGCACTGTATGAGTTGAATCTTCCTGCACAGGTCAGGGCAGATTGCGAACGGAAGATGTCTACTCTACGATCCTCAACAAACTCTGTTCCTTCCACATGCATCGAATCGAACCTGGATGCATTCGATGGAGTTTATCAAGAGGTTCTTGCGATGATGTACCAGAACTCGTTTCCACGATTCGTCAAGCACCAGAAGATGGCGAGTTCTAAAATAGGAGATTAGGCAAGAGATTTAACCTGTCAGAGTGAATAAAATCTAAGCACCACATATATCAAAAAGAGATGTTGAAGGGATATTTCTGTTGCTAACCAGTCCGAACTCATGATCATGAACAGAGAAACTTAAGGTCGCAAAAATGTTGGATTTGCGTGTGGTAAGAATTTCGAATTCGGTCGCTTTCCGGGTGATTTGCGTCGGCGCATTCCCCGAGTTCACCATCAACCAAAAACGAAACACCATCTTAGCGTCATCTCAAGCATATGCCATGGGGAAGTATTCCAGATCTGCCATTTATTCTTGGTTTCTCCTCTGGTTCGCTATCTCTGCATAAAAAGCGCATCGTTAATCTTTTCTTCTCACGACATCATGCTTGTTATAATCATTGTACAGACATCAGGCAAATCGCAAAAGCAGCGAATCCGCGACATTACCAACGTTCATGCTAAAAGTACTTATAACTATATCTTGAACTTATGATCAATTCGAAATCATATACTCAGACCCCCTCTTCCCTCTATGCCTTGCAAATCTCCCCCCAAGCTCTCCTCCTGTAAATCCAAACCCCCAAAACACAGTGAATTCGAAGAAACGGGAACCCGAAATTCCAAAAATGTAAGCATCAGTATCCTTCCCTTATAAATATATCCTTCAAATCTCGCGATCGTTGTTTGTCGCAACAGCCACCTCCCCCACCCAACACACCCCAACCGTCACCACCACCCCTGAAACACTCAACAAGAACCACATAGCGTCCATTGCTATTTCGCATTTGTCAAGTATGTGTGATGTTTTGTGTGATGTGTTCTGCGGGGTGGGGGTGGAGGCGTAGAG
>JADGJF010000548.1:0-18347 GCA_027596845.1 Quaeritorhiza haematococci | reverse complement strand
CCTCTCACATCCCCTATTCACTTTCTCTCTTCTCTTTCACACTCCACACCTCGTCCTGCTAGCAGAATGCTACTGCTTCGACTGTACTGTCTTCGCAATCCTTTCTACTCCCGACGTTTCCCAGCTTCATACAAATTACCAACACCAAAGCGCCAAACGTACCATACTTCTCCATTCCATTGTCAAACAACGCCCTGATGTCCGTCATCACGTCGCCTGAACTTGCAGACGACCCTTCGCCGCCCTCGCTGTCACCCGACTTGATAGCAACCTCAACAACACGCTCATCTCCTGTCTCATCGTCATAAATATCAGCAAGATCGTTTCCGTCTTGTTGCGTTTCTACGAGCCACTTTCCGGTTGTGTTAACAGTTTCTTGATGCTCGTCGAGTTTTTGCTTCTTGGCTGCATTGGTGGAGTTTGAATCGTCTGCGCTTTTCAGAGACCTTCGGAGCCCTTGCGGACGCTTCTTCCCGGTGGTCGCAGGTTTTTGCTGGTCCATAGTTCAAACCCGGATCAACTCCACAATGTTCAGTCGTACGTGGGCGCTCCGTTTGGGCCTGTCGGGTCAAGAAGAGTTGCAAAAGTGGGACAAAGTCAGACAAGGGTGGGACAGCGTTCCAACTGCTTCAACGACGTCACTTCAACCAAATTCAAGTTTCAGATGGCGGAAGGCGGGGACAGCGAGAGTGTGAATGCATATGCACCCAAGACCACCGTGGTCAAGAAGGGGGTCTTGTATTGCCAAAGTAAGTGGTTATTGGTATGAATGAACAACGCCACGCGGGATGCTCTGGCGTCGTTGATCCGCATGTTTTGTGGGAAGGTGTTGGGTTCCTTTAAAGCTGGATTTACTCTTTGGCTCGTGTTTTGTTGTTTTCTGATGAATTTCTCCATCGGACTCTTTTTTCCTATCTATCACATAGTATGTTCCATGCCACCTGAGGTAGTCAACTTGGTGGTATTCTGCGAAACGCACCATATCAGTTGTCAGCTGAAGACACGCACTCTATATCGCCAATCTCGTGAGAAGATCGCCTAGTAAAACCATTTCTTTTTCCTTTCCTGTGATCCTGTTGAACAGTACTGTGAATACGGACCATCCTTTGACCGGTGCAAAGCTTGGTTACAGAAACAGCATCCAAAAGCCTTCGCAGCTCTATATGGAGAGCAAGGTTGGTTTCCGCGGGTTCAAATGAGTAGTTCGCAGGAAGGGAATCAGATGCGCATAGCCATAGTAATGGCGTTTGACTTCTGCGGGGCTGCCAGGGTAGAATGGGATTGGAATAGAAAAATGGTACACGGTTTGTTATTGCGTTCGACATTCTAACCTTTTTGATCTCTTCCGTTTATGCCAAAAGAGCTATCGGAGAGCCTCGAAAATGCGTCAATAGAAGATGCAGACGTAGAGAAGAAGGGAGCCGGTCACCAGACGCGGGGGGGGAAGGGGATGCCTCGTGACGAAAGCGCCAAAGCAGATAAAGACAAGAAGAAGAAGGCCACGTCCAAGGTCATCATCAAACGTGTTGAGCGCACAAAACGAAAATGCACCATTTCGGTTCAAGGGCTTGAAAGCTTTGGTGAGGAAATTCAAAATCAATTTGACAAGGGGAATAGAGGGAGGGGCGATTTTGGGATTTGGCAGTTTGACTGGTGCTGCAAAACACGTGCTTATAAGAGGTCTTTTTTGTCATTCCAGATGTTGACCTTAAGAAGGCTGCCAAACTCTTCGCCACGAGATTTGCCTGCGGATCATCCGTGACGAAGAATCCGCAGGGTCAGGACGAAATTGTGGTGCAAGGAGACGTGCAGGACGATATTTACGACCTCATTCGGGATACATACCCACAGGTAATTGTTGACTTCGATGGTTTTCTGTTTCATCGTAACTCTCGTGCGTAACGCTCGTGATGGCGTTCAGATACCGATTTAGTACAATCGGAAAGATGTCGATCGATATTTTCCATATCCGTTGCTGATTTCTTGCTCTGATATGACAGGTACCGGAGGAACAAATCGAACTAAAAGCCAAATGAGCAGATGAGAACGACGTGCGTTTAGCCTTGTTCGGAAGGACTGACGGGGAAACTCAGTATTAAATTGCTTCGAGATTGAACCTTGTGTATGCCCTGTGTACCTATCATTGCTGTAAAATAAGGGGCAAACACTGGGGACTGAGGTTTACAGATCATGGCTCAAGTTGGAGTTCAGGCCTGGGTTCAGGCTGGGTTTTGGCTTCCAATGGAGTTGGATTTACACAAAACACGGGTATTTCCTCTCGTTCTTTTCAACCGCAACCGGTTGATAACAAAAATCAGCCGTTGGCGTAATATCATATCGAGTCTCGACAAGATTGTTCGGCAGTGAAACGAACTTTCTTGCAAGGCGACCAGATGGCGTTTGTTCGGAGTTGACTGAGTTGCAAACAGTGGAAACTTAAGTTCTTTGCCCTTGTAGGACAGTTGTGTGACAAGTCAAGATCGTGCGGTTGAACTTCGCAGAACCAAGTTTGTGAAGACGCCATGGGAGGAGCCGATGACTCTGATTCCGACGACAGCGGTTACATCCCGTGGCCTGAATGGTCCGACGGAGATTCCTCAAGCTTCCCGGACGTCTCCGAAGCAAACACACCCGGCGGCTTCTCCCACTGCTCCACGACCCGACTCAATTCTTTCTTGTCTAAACTTTCTAGAGAAATTCTCCCCACTCTCATCGCCACCGACTACGATTTCGGGGATTACGAACCCGACTTAACCGCGGTATTTCAAGATCTTCCCGATGGCTACGGCGCTTTCGAGCAGCAAAGAAGACAAAGCGTCGTCAAGTCCAGTGATCTTTACATCTATGGTCATCCAAGGTAACGAGCGTGAGAAAAAGTAGCGATCTCTGCAAGTCGCAGATATACATATCGGAGAGAATGATGCAGGCAACCAATATTATGCTGGGTGGATATGCGACGGGATGAAGCGCAGTGTTCAGTAATATGGTTGCGACGAGTTACAGCGCAGTCGTGTGTTGTGGGACGTGTATTGAAGAAGTCGGCCTCTGAAATCTTGGCAGCTGTGACTGAAATTTACCCCTCTTTCCTCTTTCCAACCACTCGCCGTTTCCATCGCGAACATGTCAGTGGTTCGAGGTTTAGATCGGTTAACGAATTCGTACCACACGTCCTGTGGCTCTTTCAAGACGATACCCACTCACACAGCCATTGCAGCTGCAAGTACTGTCCGCCTTATGTCAAAAGACAGCGACGGTCGGGTACAGGGGCTTCTTCCGCAGGGTCAACCCCGACAAACTCAAACCGTGCCAGCCTTGTAACGTCCACAGGGAAGCGCGGTAAATCTGGCTTGGCGCGACCCAGTAAGAAGGCACGAATCGACGATGACGAGGAGGAGGAAGATGAGGAGGTCGTGGTGCTTAAATCGAGGAAATCTGGCGGGGACTTGGAGACGGACGAACTGGAGGCAGAGCCCCCCGTCTCGGACGCCCGCCGGAAAAGTGATGGTAACATCGTGTCCGTTGCTTCATCGTCTTCTGGAGCGAGTCATCGTTCAGGTATCATGAACCGTACCAGACCTCGTCCTGGTGCGTACAAGCCGTACCAAGAATCAGACGTCTTGCAGCAGCAGCAACAACAACAGCAACCCCGATCGCAACCGGCATCAAACTCGAGCGAAGTTCGTACAGCGCCTAAGAAGAAACCCAGTGTTGATGACATACCACTTGCGGCACGAATGGCTTTGCGACAGAGTCAAGGCGAGATGTCAGAGGTTGACGAAAGGGTTGAAATCTTGAAGAGGGCCGCACAGGAACAAAAGGAACTGGATGCTGCAGCGGTGGTGGCTGCTTTGCAAGAGCAAGAAAAAGCAATGCTGGAACTTGAAGATGATCTGATGAGCGACGATGACGAGGACGTTCCCCTGAGCGAAAGGCTGAAGTCCATGGCAGATCGACAACTGCAACGGAGCTCGGGAGAATCGGAGGCGGTTCAGATGGAAGATGTTGAGGAAGTGGTTCTAGACGAGCAGGTGGTCCTCCCGATGGAATTGGCACCTGTAGGATCTACAGATGTGGAAATGGCAGCCCAATCGGATGTTTTAAATGAGGAGATTCAGATGAGGGGGACTTCTGCCACAGCCAGCTCTGAACCTGGACAATCAGCCGAAGGAAAATTACCAACAACGTTGACATCCTCCTCTTCACAATCCGCACCCAGTCCGGCATCCTCACCCTTCCACTCCGCATCCACGCCCCCGGCTGACATCCTCAAAACAATCATAAGAGCAACAAAAGATTCATCATCAGCGGGAACGACAGCGACCACCACCGTTGGGGGTGAGAGCACTTCAACTACGAAACCGGGGTCCACGCTGCCTCCCTCTACTGAAACCGCGAAAAAGCTTGCGAAAGCAAGACAAGAGCAACAGCAGCATGCGGGAAGGCAGTTATCCAATTTTTCAACAAATATTGGGGCTGTAGAGAAGGAGATACCAGGGTTATTCTCTGGCTTGTCGCGGGTGGGATCTTCTTCATCTGTTCCACAAGCATCGTCAGCTGCATCGTCAGGTACGGGTTCCCAACCGGCGGCGGAAAAAGCGCGTGCAGCACCGACTGGTGTCGGAACAACATCTCAAACATCATCAAAAACCGTGATGACAGCTACAACATCTCAAGGAGCTCACGCGAGTAGTGCTGGACGATCCGTCTCACAGAAGCAACACCAGCAAGAAGAGCGCTTGACAGCACCATCCTCTTCAACAACAACCACCACAATATCTGTCGCTGCTGCGGTACCATCATCCAGCTCTACCTCGATAAGCTCTAACCAAATCCCAGCCACAACTTCACGTCTCGGGTTCGGTTTTCCTAGCCTCGGGTTGAAACCGCCACAAGCCGCGATGTCTGGGATGGAAACAGCACCAACGGTCTCGAGTCAGACGATGCTTGCTCGGCAGGGTGTAGCGACCACAAGGGCGCCACCGACAACCGTGAAGTCGACTGTGACAGCCGTACCTGCTCATCATCCGATGCGTCATCCTCAACAGCAGCTGAAGAAGACCGTGGCTGCGGGAGTTACATCTGCATCCCTTCCGGCCGGAACCACAACTGGGACAGTTGTTGGATCTACGGTCGCACCAGCACCGGTACAAGTATCATCTGCTGTCAGCACGACCACGACCGACGTTGTTACCACAGGTCCTCTGGTCCCATCGCAACACCAGCAGCAGCACCCCCACCAGCAACAACACCGGTCACAGCATCCCCAATCACAGGAGGTAAGACAAGACTGGGAAAAGCTCAAAGCGGCACTCGAGAACGGCCATTTGAGCAATTACCACAAAGCTCACTTACTCGCGCAAATGCAGAGAAAACAGGACCCGCAAGAAGAGAGACGGGAGCTGGAAAAGCTGAAACAGAATCTTGACACTGAAAACGAGCGACGCACTGCATATATCCAGCAACAGCAGATGATGGCGCAAAAACCGCAAATGCACAAGGCGAACGAGATACAGACACTGCTCCTACAGCAACAGGCCTTGCATCAGCAACAGTTGCAGATGCGGCAACCAACATCGCACACACAACAGACCCATCCTTTGCCGCTACAGAACGTTCCAAAATCCACATCTTTCCCGCCTTCAACAAAACATGCAGCAGCAGCGGTTCCACCAAGACCAGCACCAACAACAACAACAATACCGGCATCAGTACCAACCCCCGTGTCAGCACCAGCACCAAAAGTCGCACGAGCACCAAAACCTACACCAGCACCAGCACCCCGTCCGCCGCAAGCTCCTGTTCCCTTTGGTCCCAAACCTTCAAAGAAAGGCAAAGCCCGGCAAGCCCACGCAATCCGACCCGCACCGCCGCGATACCGCCCCGGAGAAATAGTGTGGGTCCAGTGCTATCTCGACATCACGCGCGAGCACCGCCGTTCCTTACCACTCCAGAATCCCGTCATGGGTCGCCCGGTGTACGTTGACATTTCGCCTCTCAGCAAAATGCCCTACTGGCCCGCCATCGTCGAGAGGGTACAACCATATCCGGCTTCGGAACTGTGGACAGCCCCCCTCTTCATAGAGGAAATCGCCCCTATGAAACCGAATCTCTCACAAACGCAGCCCCAACACCATCAGCGAAATCATTCACAGGATTACATCGTTGATGTTAAGACGGCCCAATGTCTTGCTGATGTCGCAGATGGGGCAACCACGCTCTGGTGCTATACCGTTCGCCTGATGAAACTGAAGAATACACCTAGCATCCGTCTTCCCGAACAGAGTTTGCACCCGCATGTCTGGTACGAATGTCCGTCAGAGAGCTGGGTATATCTGGAGGAACTTGGGGAGGGCGTCGGCGGAACGGCGTTGACGGTGAATCATGGTTCCGCTGCTAACGGCTCCGCAAATGGTGGTTTGGATGCTCAAAAACTGGAAAACTCAATTGCAAGCATAACAACATGTGGAATCGTGAAGGCGTTTTTGAGTGCGTATGGGGAGGTTGCGGGGAAGTGTGACCAAGTCTTGGTTTTGGGAGAAGGAAAGGACGTTGTGTTGGGTAAATCGTTTGCAGGGTTTTCGGGGTTTGTGGGTAGGTCGTTGGGAAGGATGGTAGGGAAGGTGTATTCCGAACTCATGTTTGGGCCTGAGCTTCTCAAGTGCCAGGATATCTTGCGGGTGTCGTTGAAGGGCGTTGGAAGTGGTTCGAGTCAGCCAAAAGGGAAATCAAGAGATCGGTGTTTGTTGGTGAAGCTGCTGTACATATATTCGCCATCCGACAACACCTCCAGCAACACCCAAAACGGAACAAGGCAGAAGAGAGAGATTATCCTATGGGGTCATACGTGTTCGTCTTCCGCGGCCTCGAATTTGAATTCGTCCTCAACTTCAACGGCCTCCTCGTCACAGGCTAATATTGGCAGCAGCAGCGGTGTTGGGAGCAGGCCGACTGAAATTGATGTCATGGTTCCGCTTGGAGAGGCGTCGTTGCAGTTCAGTCTCGAGGATGTGCTGGGGCGGTACTACCCGTCGCTGTGTGGCAAGAACGAACGAGAATCCCAAGGAAATGGAACGGGGCCTTGGGCGGAGGGGTATGAGGGACTGAAGAGGGTTATGAGGGGCATGGGGGGTTGGCAGGTCAAATTTGTGGAAGGGTAGGAAGAGGGTGATGTCGCCGAGGACAACATTCGTTTGTTGATGCGGAGATTTGGACATTATACCTTCTTGGAATGAGCGGGGAAGACAGACAGAATTGCTGATTTTCTGTATTTTGGGACGTTACATGACATTTTTGATCGCTTTCTGCCCTCCGCCCCTTTTTCTCGACGTTATTATGTGCTATTTCCTTGATTTTTGCGGGCATGGAATCACAGGAACACTCACTGAAATAACGAACAGTCATACGATGTTGACTTCAATCATGCTGTAGAATCTGATGGGCGATGTCGCGATGCTGATTTTTGCTTATGTACATTTTTAATGTGACATTCTTTCTGCAAACATTGTTGCTATCGATTTGAATTCTGGTGCACATTGCGACAAATACCAGCAAATACCATCATTCTCGCCACACCAAACCTACTATCATTCACTGCGAATATAGACGAGGAGTGCCCAAGGAGTTGTGCGGTGCCCCTTTCCTTTGCACCTGAAACCAATACATCGCAGCGAGATAAATGTTCTCTCCTAACTGTTATCGTTTTCTTTGGGGTGTAGTGCGGTTGTCTTCGTCGACCGTATTGGTAGGATGCCAATCCACTGCCGGTTCAACAGGAGCCTGACTGTTGGTCGTTATGGCCGTCATATTCGCTTGTACTTGAGGTCATATCGAAGATGCCGTTCTTCGTGCCGAACCTTGATATCTCAGTTCATTACGCATCGTCGGGCTTGGTCGGGGACATTGAATTGTGCGCTGTCTGCAAGGAACCGCCGATGCTTCCCGCCAGTTTCGTTCAAAGTCGCGTGGGCAATCTACAACCACACCGATAACCCCTGGTGGTCGAATACGCACGCGCGCGGACGCTTCCCGCATCAACTTGTCGTTATTGAAGTCCATGAAGAATGTTTGCTATTGCGACGACTTGATCTTCTCCAAGAGATGCGTGACAAGATTATTCATGACTGGCTGTCCCTTTTTCGTCCTCTGCATCATTTTGCGCGTGTCGTCTTTGCGACGCTTGTAGTATTCTTGCTTCTTCTTCTGTTGCTCTTCGCGTTGCTTCCGTTTTTCCTGTGTTGGTTTGGAACGAGGCAGAGAATAGACACGTTAAGTTGGGGCCATGAGAAGCTTGTCGAAAGGTCAAGACAGAATGAAACGCAATGCGTGCCCATTCGTTCAAGAAGAGGGAATACGCATACCTCCATCTCACGTCGCTTTTCCTCCTTTTTCTTCAAAGCCTCCTGGTACGCCTTCTGCAACACATCTGGTGCCTTCCGCCATTGAGGTTTCTTGTTCTTTTCCGGTTTTTTATTTCCCTTTTTCGGACCTTTGGCGACGGTGCGGGTTGTAGAATTGGATTTATAGGGAGATTCCGAGTCGGAAGCCTCTTCTTGTTCGTTTTCACTAGATTCATCGTTGGTTTGAGGGAGGGGGTTGTCGAACAAGGAAGCTGCTTTAAGGTCGTGTTCAGGTCCTTTGCGTTTGGGTCTGGGGGGTTGATTGACTTCTTCGGTCGAGTCGGCCGAATTCTTTCGTTTCAAAACAAAAACGCCCCAAGTGAGTAAACCTACTTGTGCACATCGAAATGAAAGGAAATACTATCAACTTCGAAGAACCTCACCTTCATGAACCGATACTGGCCCTCCTCCTCCTCCTCATACTCCTGCTTCAACTTCCGCAGGTTCTTCTTGAGCTTTCCATACTCGTAAGGCTTCCGCTTTCGCTTCTGCTGGACCGCGAACCGGTTGTTTCGCACGGGCGCCTTCATCGTTTCGGACAAAAAAAGTTCACAGAGAAGGTAAGACAACACTGGCTCCGGTATGACAGACAGCACAACCAATTCAAACTCAGCAAGAACATGTCGCAAAAAGTAAAAGGCTCGCAACTCGCCATGTGGCTTCCCTTCCATGGTTCAAAATACGCAACAACTATGTCGCAACTCTGTAATCTACAGAGTTGTCATTCTTTGGCTCTAAAGTGAACTTATAAACAGGACACCGCCCTTTAGTTTCGCTTGGGTTCGCCAGAGGTTGTCGGCGTGCCAACAAGTGCGAACTTATGGCTGTTGGACCAACTCACCTTTTTCTCGGATATCCAAATAAGATTGACTGAAAGCAGAACACCCCAATACTTTGGACGAGGTATGGACGAGATATCAATTACATCGTGGTCTGGTTGAATCTCAAGATTCTTTTACCCACTGGTTTTTGAGGAGATGACGGACTGATCATTCTAAGGCTGCAAGAAGAACTCGGATCGCGGCCGACTGAGCCAATCCGGTCAAAAATCTGGTGAATTTCCTGAATGCTCTCGACTTGGCTCTCGACCGGATGCCCGACCATTGAACCAGCCGTGGACCTGCCGGCGGACTTCGGTGGTTTGGACTCTCAAATGACGGATTGGACGAAGCCCATACCTGGACTTATGTTTATGCCAAGATTTCGCCTTCAGCCCAGGATTTTGCCATGTTTGGTCCAGATGTTTGAATTCGAATAGGCAACCCTGTCGGACCACCGAAACCACCTTCGGACTTCCGATTGTGACTCGACGAAGCCAATTCGGCTCATGCTGCACCGGGAACATCAACAGAAGTCCACGGAGGAAATGTGAACCACCATAAGGAACCCGCACCTCTCCACCAACCTCTCTACCGCCTTTTTTCAACAATCTTGAACGTGAAATCGAACATTTATGCCATTTTACCTGTTGCTCGCGTGTTCGAACACCACCTGCGCCAACATAGAAAAAATTCTTAGTTTTGGCGCTGTCCACACGCGATACTTCACCGACGTAGCCCAGGACGTAGCCACGGATCTCTCGTTCTTCCCATATAAAACCCACATCTGCCCTGCACATCGTTCATGGTATACGCACATCCATCGACCGCTTCGCTTGTAAGAAATATTTACAATAGATTACACTAAGTAAAATGAAAGTCTTCCAAATCCTTCTTGCCTTACTCCTGCTAGGGTCTGCCGGCTATGTTCAAGCCCAAGCGCCACGCGTGCGCCGGCCCATCCAGAATCTCCCCGTCGATCAAATTGCGGCTTTAGCGAGAGCCATCATTGCACTTTCCAAGCAACCGAGCGCCATCCGCAACGACGGATCATCGCGCTATGACGACTTTGTGGTTATACATTTGGAGCAGTTCCGGGTGGTTCATGGGTGAGCAAACTTTTGCAATCCGTGTCGTTTTTCTTTCCGTAATCACCTGTTCATAATCTGGTTCATGATAAGTGATATTCTAAATCACATGTCTCTTTTTTTGAACTGAAGGCGTCCTGGGACATGGCCGTGGCATCGCAAGTACCTTCTTGAATTCGAGAATGCGCTCAGGGAAATCGACCCCAACATCATTCTACCTTACTGGGATGAAGAGCGTGACGCGTTTGATCCGTTCAAATCTGTGTTGTTTACCGCGAATGGTTTCGGAAGCAGTGCAGGTAATAAGCTTCTACAGAGAATAATACAAAGCGGAGATATGGATGGATGAGCTTTAGCGACACACACCAAACTGTAATCTCATCCATTTTCGTCGAATGTCTGCAGGCATCGGAAAATGCGTTCCAGACGGCCCCTTCACTCAAGACGCCTTCCAATTATCTTACATTGGCATCCAAAATACGACCACATTCGAAATCGAACGCGTCAACTCGAAACACTGTCTCACTCGCGGATACCTTCCTTCGGAGCTGTGGATCTTCCCTGGATCTACCCCATTGATCGAACCGTTGATGAGAGAAACGGACTTTGATCGGTTCAGAACGGGATTGGATACTTTTCCACATGCCCCACCGCACATTATTACAGGAGCAGGTGTGGATGTTTTGACGACGTACCCTGGTGACATGGCCTCAACCAACAGTCCTGGAGGTGTGTATTTCTGTATTTCTTTCACTCTTTGCAAAAACGTTTTAGTTTATGCTCGTCTATGCTCGAAGTCCTTTTGTAATGGAGTTGACCAGATATTTATCAACAATCCTGATCTATCCCATGTCATGATGTTTTCTTTTTCCCATGCCATTGATTCGGCAGACCCACTCTTCTGGCTGCACCACGCGTACCTCGACCAGCTCTGGTTCCGTTGGCAGCAAATCGGCGACAACAAACTCAAATACAATGGCAGAAACTGCAGTTCGACTGATGTTGTCCTTGTTGCAGACCCAGGCGTCAACTGTTTCCTCCCCAATGCCCCACCGGCCGCAGATGTGTCCCTTGATGACCCGATCCCCGGATTCCCTGGTTCAAGAGTTAGGGACGTGATGGACGTGGAGCAGCTCGGCTATACATACGAGCCTAATAAACCTACAGTGCTCTTTGGTCAGGTCAGCACGGGTCGCGTCGCCCAGCGGGATTCGGGTGCTTTGGGAACTATTATTCAGCAGAACATGGACAAGATCCGAGCGCAGTTTGAAGCGGTCTGTGGTTCTGGTAAACAAAAGATCTTCCCGTGTTAGATTGATTTCTCTACATTTTCAAGAATCATAAACTCAGTGGTCAGATCTGTACATACAATATTAAACTTTCGTGCATTGTCGGTGTTATTTGTAGTCCATCAGTACCCAAAATGTAATATAAACACGTAATGCCTTCATCTATCCCTGGGCAACAGTCTCTGGCGCCGTTTCCCCACTGCCATAACTTCTGGATGATGAAGCTGATCACTACCTAGTCCACCCCATACCTTTCAAGTGGCTCTTCCTTAGTTTTTGGGTTGCGGCTTTATTTCAACGCCGACCTGGTTACCTGCCCATTTCTAATCATGTGTACACAGGACTGGGTTTGAAATTGGATTTGTATGACGAGAGATGGCCATGAAAGCCACAACGATCTGGACCTGCCGACGCCGAACAGACCCACCTCATTCTCTTTGCTTCTCCGACCTCCGACTCCGTCCGACCTCCAACCTCCTAAAATACCATGTCCGAACAAACTGACCAAACACTACCCCTCGAAACGAAATCAGCAGACACTGTTTCCGTCTCATCAAACAATGCCTCAACTCCCGAGAAGCCCTCCTTGAAGGAGCCACAACACCCCACAATCAGTCGCAAACAACTCCTCCCCATCCTCGTCGTCCCCTTCATCATCGGGGCCATGGTTCTCATTGTATTCAGTTTGTACTTTGGCGCTTGGTACAAACCCGACGACTACCTGTCCAATCTCAACGTCGAGGTTGTTAGTTTCGATTCACCAACAGCACTCACAACACCTTCCATCACAGTTGACATTGGTGGACAGTTCACCAAGTTTGTGCAAGGGGCTCAGGCAAATGGGCAAACGAAGTTGGGATGGAGCTTTGTGAACGCGGGGGCCGTGTCAAGGGAGGACATGGTTAAGCGCTGTGAGAACGGGGATGTTTACGGGGTGGTTATTGTTGAGGCGGGGGCTTCGTTGAGATTGGCGAGTGCCATCAATGGAACGACCGACGGGAGCTATAATGGTGCCGATGCGCTTACGCTGGTCTACGACGAAGGTCGCAACCCAAACCTTATTCTGGGGCAGTTCTTGGGTCGTGTAAGACCAGTCCTGAGGTAACTTTGCACACGAGTCTGCCTGGAATCATCCCATGTCTATGTGTATTGGTATCTTAACGTTACGCTCTCTTCGTCCTGATCCTCCTATCCTTTTTGAACGATTCCTCCAGCATTTTCTCCCAAACTTTCCCCCTTCCTCTTGTCGGTTCCCTTTCGCAATCCTTGGAAGTTCTCTCGCGCGTTTCCCAACGATCTCCACAAGTTTTGACCAGCATGTTGGGTTTCAAAGAACTCAACTTGCACCCACAACTACCACTGTCTCCCGTGGGTAACATTGGCACGAATATCGGGTTGATTCTGCAGTGCGTGTTCGCCTTTGCGTTTGTGAACGGTCAGTAGATGTAGAAGCCTTCTTGATTCTTCGTCTCTGTATTCTACACACAATGGATCTTCTTGCTAAAATTACCAACCCACCTCCAGCCCTCCAAGGTGTCACTATGCCCCTCCAACTCAACAAATCCATCCGCGCACCAGCCTTCATATCCGGTTACCTCATCATCATGGTCCTCGGATGTGCACTGATGAGTCTGATGTTCTCACTGGTCGTCTTTGCGTACAAGGGTGTCTCCGTTAGTGCACTCGCTACCTTCTGGCTGCTCAACTGGTTACAAATGTCTCTTTACGGCATTACTTTGTCGGCATTCAAGGATCTTGTGGGGATGCAAGTCTTGCCCCTCATGTTTTTCGTAAGTATCCGGTGCAAGACTTTGAGAAACATTCGTGTTTGGACATCCTCGGATCCTCACTGACTACTTTTTCGTCTTTGGGTTGAATTTATACGAAATAGATATTCCTCGTGTCCAACATTTCGTTTGGTTTTATCAACCTCGATCTTAGCGACCCGTTTTATCGGTTGGCGTACATCGTGCCGTTCTGGCATGCAATCACTGCTACGGTATATCATCCTCCTCCTCTCTAAAGTTTCTTCCCCTCTGTTTCTTCGTATTTTTTCCTTTGCCGTTGCTTTTCCCACCCCCCCTTGATTCCATTCCGTGACTAACTCGTACTCATAATCCCGCTTCACTTCCACATCCACGCACCTTTCAATTTGCATCCACTTTCTACAGCGCACAATCCTCTACGGTTCTTACAACCGCCTCTCCATCAATATCCCTGTCCTCGTTGCGATGATGGTCATTTCGACAACCGCGTTTTGTCTGTTGGCTACAAGGCGATTGCGCATCTTGCGAAATGCTTCCGTGTTCGAAGGGAAATCGGCATGAATGGATGGGAATTGTATATATGTCGGAACTAGGTTGTAGCGAGTAACTAAAATCGTGATGTCTATGATCTCTGATAAACTCTGTAATTATTTTTTGTTCGCCTTCGTTAGAAAGCAGATCAGAAAACCCGACTTTCCTAATATTGGAAGAGTTTCTTGGATCGTATGCTATCATCATCTATGTGAGAGCTCAGTGTTCATGTCGTGATCATCACCACAACTCAAGGCATATGCTTCATCAAAGCGAATTCTCTTTAGCAAAAACCCCCATTCTTTATGATGGGATATGAGGGCACCCTTGTCAGCCCCGCAGACAGACCCCCTCCAGAACTACTCGCAACTGGCACAAGCTCTACATTTTCGAATCAGGTAATATTTCACTTTTTCTACAAACAAATAAAACAATGGAGAGGGATCTCCTGCAGGGAATGCCGCGGAAGAAGGGTCAAGAAGTGAAATAAGGGGCTGTCTTGGGTGGTGAGGATAAAATCGGATCTGGGTCGCAAGTGCGATCAATCTGTTTTTCTGTCCTCTCAAATCTCTTCTTAGGCTACAGTGTCAGGTTCTATCGTCGTACCCCGCTTGATTTTACCCCACCCGATTAACCTAAATGACGTTCACGAAAGAGGATGAGATAGAAAACATCAGTGAATTGGGAAACTCACATAACAGAATTCCGCATCAACCACCAAACATTGCCGAATCTATCGCAATAAATCTTCTTCATTCCAGACCGAGCCATAAAACAGCCCTAGAGGAAATACTCACCGCCAGTGTTTGTCAATACGCCGACTCAATGCAATCTTTTCGTTGACCTCGGTACACGCCGGAACCGTCAACAAAATCTTGGCCATATCAGCTTTCACGCTGATGACACGAGCACCTGTAGATGTTGAACCGATGTTGACCATAATCACTTCGTTTTTGGTGAGTTTTTGGACCTTTTCGTTGGGTGTTGAAGAAATTTCGACAGAAATTATGTCAGTTATTGACGCAGCATTACCATCACCAAAACAGAGAAAGAAGGACCACTAGTTGAGAGATTATCAAGATGTTTTTTGAAACTCACCTTAGTCTGTTTCTTGTCGTCCGTCTTGACACCCAACAACCGACGAAGAAGGAAGTAGTTGATTTCCAACTCTGTGTAGATGGACGGAAGCTTGCCCACAGCACCCAACACATGACCGACAAGACGATCACCACGGCAGAGAGTCGGGTCGATCTTAGTTCCCACACCTGGAGTGGATTGTTGAATGAATAAAGTCAGTCGAGGGTTGGTGGGTTTGGAATCACAAGCTCGCACTCGACGAACTCTTTAGAATGAAGAGAAAAATTAAAATGGCATGATCATAAAGAATACATGTTTCCACATACCAATCAAACCTCCCGGAACAGCGAATTTCAGCTCATTCGTCTCAGCCTTCAAGTTCACGATACGCGAGTAGATCGGCCTACACTTCAATCTGCCCTCGTTGTCCTTCGCAACAATACCCGGCCGCACTTCAATCTCATCGCCAAGCTTCAAGACACCGCACAAAATACTGCCACCCGCAACACCACCCTGCAAGTCCTGGACCTCGGCACCAGGCCTGTTGACATCGAACGACCGAATAACAATCAATTTCGGGTCAACTGTGAAGTCACGCACGGGTATGGGGATCTTTTTGCAAATGTACTCGTTGATCGCGTCAATGTTGTACTTGAGCTGGGCAGAGATTGGGATAATGGGCGCACCGTCGGCAACGGTCCCCTTGATGAACCGGACAATGCTCTCGTGGTGCTCTTCGGCGGCTGATTCCTTGATCAAGTCGATCTTGTTTTGCAGGATGATGATGTGCTTGAGCTTCATGATTTCGATGGCGGCCAAATGTTCAGATGTTTGAGGTTGTGGGCAGGATTCGTTGCCGGCAATGAGGAGAAGAGCTGCGTCCATCACAGCTGCACCGTTCAACATGGTAGCCATAAGAATATCGTGACCGGGACAATCCACGAAAGACACGTGTCTTGACGGAAAATCGCAGAACCAAGGATAAAGGGTTAGATGAATTCATGCGACGAGTAATTGTGCAATTGCGCAAGAAAAATGAAATGAACACCATAGCACCACATAATTGCACTCCACCCATTCACAAAGAAACCCGTGTTGGACGAATTATGCTCACCTTTGCAGCCTCATGCGACCCATACATCCAGTCCTCTCACAAGGGAAACCATCTTCCTTGTCACTGCGGTATGACCTGTAGCAACCCGGCCGAGGGCATGCTTCGTTATCGCATTTGAAGATCTGATGACGATTCGTTGAAGAAACACAAGGAGGTCAACACGAGCACAAAACTTATAGCAAGAATGGAAAAACCGTGGTCTAGAGAAGACAGCACGCCAGATCCATTCCAACATCACTCCTCTTCACCTCCTTCCCTACGTCCAACTTCGAGATCCATCCTAATCCAGTCCGCCTTTCATATCGTGACTCCCTCGCGGAATTACCTTTGCGTTTGCATAACCCAACTTGATGGTGATATTCCTCTCCAACTCGTTCTTGAAGCGGACAGTCTGCACACCGGAAATGGCCTTCACTACAGTCGATTTCCCGTGAGCTACGTGACCAATGGTACCTGGTGGTGTTGTGTGTTTCGATCCGCAAACAGAAATAGAGAACGTCAGCGATTGTTGAAAAGCATGGCATGGTCTGGATCCAGAAATATGCTCAGCTGTCGAATGTCACCAGCTGAAACTTCGAACGTGACTAAGGCAACCTGAACCCCCCAAAGAACTTCCACGCCTCTTCCTCCAAAGACCGTCCAGAGACCCACAGAGGCACGACAGAGTTCTTAGCCCCCGGAGATCCCTCGTTTGGCGACTATCCCAATACACCTCAAATCGACCCACACCACGCTCCCTCCCAACATTAAAACACAAAGCTGGGCCATGAAAACCAACCGATGTTGATCGTAGCCTGACGAGAGATGACCTCAGGCGAGAGAGGGTGCAGAGTCGAAGGATCAATTTCCACAGCCGCCATATTGTTGTTTTGGATACTTGCTGTTGTTCCTGTTGATTTCGTTCTTATAGAAGTCAAATGATCGGCTCTTCCGATGTGTGAATCACTGAAAATTTGGGAATTTCGTCGTTCCGCTTTTCAAAAAGACTGACACGCTGAATCCGTCGCTGTCCTCCGTTTTCGTAGCAATTCGCCCTTGTTCGATCGTGAGTACGTCCGGCGGCCGTTCCCCTTACCAAAATGGATTACTCACAAAAAACAACAAGGAACATATGTGCGACCAAACCAACACAGCTCTCCAGCACTGCGCCGCATGGCGGTTTAGTGTAGGACATCGTCACACGCGTCACACATTGTGCGATCTGCAAGCCCACGCCACACGCACTTGTTCCCTCTGTTCCACCCTGTCAAGCTGTTCGACTTTGAGAACGCAGCGAAACCCAGGAAACCGCCGTCAAACTCCCCGTTCACGCACCACCACCGTCAACACACACCAACATGGTTAGTATCGCCACCGGGATGGATGGATGGATGGAAAGAGGGATGGATGTGTGGATGGATCGATGGGGCGACGGATGGGGAAAGCGAGGGTGATGGATGGACTGGGGATATATGGAGGGCGGTGGCCAGGTTGATCAATATCGACGTGGTGGGGTGCTAGACGAATGTTTTAGAACACAGCACTGAGACTGCACATCGACACCCGGAAACGCAACTTGCGCCCACCGCCATGCGCGGTGGAGCGAACGCTGGAGTTGAGGAGTGATGCTGCCACTTGGGAAATTAGGACTTTCGGGACTGAGGTTGGAAAGGGATCTGTGGGGCTGAGGTCTGCCATATGCTGGATCAATGCAATGCAGATGACGAACAGTAGATGGGAAAGGACGGGAGAGATTCTGCTGCTGGGAATATTGGAGGGAGCGTCCACGCTGGTTAACCCTCGGCTGTTCTTGGGGTGAACTGCATGTTCGCGAAAACTGTTGGGCACTGTCTGACTCTATTCCCCATTGCACTTACGACAACAGGGTAGAGTCAGGACCAAGACCGTCAAGAAGGCCGCCCGGGTCATCATCGAAAAGTACTACCCCCGCCTTACCCTCGACTTCCAGACCAACAAAAAGATCTGCGATGAAGTCGCCATCATTGCCTCGAAGCGCCTGAGGAACAAGATTGCCGGTTTCACCACCCACTTGATGAAGCGTATCCAACGTGGTCCGGTCCGTGGTATCTCCTTCAAGTTGCAAGAAGAGGAGCGTGAGAGGAAGGACAACTACGTCCCTGAAGTTTCTGCTTTGGCTGTTGACAACGTCAGCATTGAGATCGACGCTGACACCTCGGTATGTATTGAGCACTCGGTTGATGTCCTTCCTTTCGCGCAGGAGAACGGTGGTTTCGGCTACTGCTGCCTTCATTTCCTGTCAGTTTCACA
>JADGJF010000547.1:0-18347 GCA_027596845.1 Quaeritorhiza haematococci | reverse complement strand
GGGAAATGGTGGGGATCATTGATGAGGAGATTCAGAATATTTGCGATGCGCAGGATAGGATCAACGTGGAGGGGGTTCGGCTGGTGTTCCCGGAATATGGTTTGGGCGGGGCGTTGGTGCCTCAAGGGGGAGGACATGCAGCGGAGTCTACAACCACGAGCACCACAACTATATTTGCGTTGAGTTTGAGTTCCACTGTCCTCAATTTCTTTGTTCGTCTATTGAACGAGTTTGCACAGAGAAGTGATGAAGCCTCCTTACTCAGGATTGTTGTCACTGAATCGGTGAGTGTTTGTTGCATTCATATCGATACTTCTATAATGGCTATTGGACTGATTACACTTTGCATGATAACCGTGTACATACAGAGACCCTTGTGCGAAGGCGTATCCCTCATCCGTCGGCTAGAAAATCACATATACTCTCACCACTCAGACCTCCTCAAGCGCGTGCACCTAGTCCTTGTCACCGACGCCGCCATAAGCATGGCCATCAGGACCTACCAAACCCCAACATCACCCAACAATCGCAATTTTGTCCTTCTTGGCTGCGACCGCGTCAATGCCGAGGACGGTTTTTTCATCAACAAAATCGGTTCACGACTCTTGGCCCTATCTGCTCATCATCCAGGTCCTGACCGACATCCTATACCCGTCTACGTCTTGACGCATTTTGATAAAGTTGGACCTAAGCTTGTGGAGAGTGAGTTGGAGGAGAATGAGAGGGACGAGGTGGTCGGGGTGTATGAGAAGATGGGGTTGTTTCAGCCCCAGCCTGCGGAGGGACAGGAGTTGCCGTCCAGAAGGATCATTGATTTTGCGACTGTACGAAACGTTTACTTTGAGCAGGTAGAGGCGGAGTTGGTGGATGCATATATCACTGATGTGGGAGTGCTGACTGCTCAGGAAGTGGGCGATCGGTACAGGAAACTTCGGGAAAATGCACAGGACGTGTATTCCATGTTGTGAGATAACAGGATACGGACAGTTGTTCGGCATTCGAGGGCACCCAATTCTTTTCATGTGCATCTGAGATTGGTACGCATCCGATTTCCCGGGCTCTACGGTCTTTCCAACAACTCGGTAAGCAAGATTCGTGTGATTGGATATATGGGAACCTTTTTACGAAACGACATGTTGCATTCAAGCCCCATTCAACACACAAACTATCGTAAAATTGCCAACCAACGCCCCGCAAACCACCTACCCATTCATCCCTCACATCGACATCAACGCCGGAAAAATGCGCGTTCTAAGAAATGTTCAGCCCCTCGCCCCACAATCCATCGCCAACGGCAATGAGGCATTAGTCTATGATTACCAAAGATCCGTGCCTAGTTCGACGCTGATGGGAACCATGGGGATCCAACCAAGTCCAACCATTCCGGCATCGACATCGACTCAGAGTGATGGCGCAAAGACTGAAAGCATGCAAAATCAATTAAAAAGCAACGAGGAGAGGCTGGCTGGATATGGCGGGTTGGGACGAGTCTGGAAAGCACCGGCCTAAAGGTAAAGAAATCGGAAGCGTCATATCGATTCGATTTATGGGGGTTTGCCCTATTCGGGATCATCACTGACAGATCTTCTTCCTGGTTCGTTTTCTCCTTCAAGGCAGGGCCGCAGGGGCCACCTCACAATCAGACAATTTGTGCCGAACGGAAATAGAAAATAAACAGGAGTGTTCAAGCCTGAGGATGATGGTTCCACGCAATGCTCACCACAAATGACCAAAGAAAATACTGTTGTCATGAACAAATTCAAATGTGAAATAGCCCCGCTTGGTTTCTCTTGAAAGAGTGAACATGAAACAGACTTGAGTCCAGAAACCAATGACTGGATTTCGCAAAGTCCCCTCTTGACAAGATTTACCTGGGTACTTTTGAAGCCAGTCTTGGAGCGGAGTCTGGTTCGGAGTTTGGATTTGATTTGGCCGCTGACAGTTGCAAGGGCTTGGCGACGTGGTGATACAGGATTCATTTGTTCCTGCTCCTCCCCTCCCTGCCCACCTCCTCAGACGTCTCCTGAGGTGCCCCACAGGCGATTGTGAGAACCGCCTAGTCGGTCTTCGCATAGTTCTCCGTTCTCGCGCCTCGTATCATTCTCCACATTGCACACACGACACGGACATCCTGGACCAGCCTTCAAGTGGTGAGGAGCACTAGCACTTCACAAAGAGGAGACAAAAACCGCACCATCTTCAAACGCCGTTTCCAAACGCACATTTCCCAACTCCGGCGGGTTTGTTACTTCTGGAACGCACGGGTTTAGCCGGCCCAGTCTGAATTTCGCGCGGAAACGGGTGGTTTTACCCGTTCAAAGTATTCCCACGAGGCTCCTAACCCCTTAGTCACCTGCCCTTGACTCAACACCACGCGAATCGGATAGGGTTTTCTAACAACACCTGGGGTGGGAAGCGTCCCAATCAGCCGCAAAAATAGGTCCTTTGATAAGCGAAACCCCACTCTTGATAAGCGAAACCCCACTCTTGATAAGCGAAACCCCATTCATCACCTTGCATTTTGTCACCCTTTCGTAGAGAGGGACGAAGGGATTGTAAACACGGATTTTGGTTGATTTGAGCAGGACTGTTGAACGTATATGCTGTGGTTGCCTGCCTTTTTTTTCGCACCAGACTACCAGTTTGAAGTCTTCGGAGTTTTGCCGGGAGTTTGGCGTTCTTTACAGGGCGTTGCGAAGAACCGGCATAAGCAGGAAGGACAGTGCAACGCAGGGTACAACGCGTTTCGGTTCTTGCCTTAGGCTGATTCTTATGGAAAGTGGCATGTGCTGAAACGTTTTGAAAATCAGTAATGCGCAGAGGTCATATCGACTCGGAAGACGAGGTAACTCCGTCCACGCCTGCGGAAACTTTTCTATCATCCGCCACATCTTCCCAACGATCCTCTCTCGAATCCATGGCGTCTTCCTTAGACTCCCTATCCCCAGGGGAAACTTCAGTTTCAGAGGATAGTTGCGAAGATCGCACCTACGATACTCAACTGTCCGAAAATCCCGCCTCATCAGATAGCGACGCGACATATGTCGCCACACCTCGGTCGAGGGGCCGAAGCAAATTCTTTTTCAAAACGTCGTCGGGGTCGTCAGGCTCAGGCAGTGGAGGGACCTCCTGGTGGAACTATGGCCGACGCCGGTCCACATCTAAAACACCAGCAACATCTGTGCGCGCTCGATCACCATCATTATCATCGGTTTCCTCGACTACAACGGTGCTGCCTTCTGAGTCGGAGAGGTGTGATGCTCAAAACGGTTCGATTGATCGACAGCATCAGCACCGCACGTTTTTGAATAAAGTTGTGCGCGAGCCGTTGAGGTCTGCTTGGTCATCACGTTTGTCGAGAAGGGGAACGAAGAAGGAGGCCTTTCCCCCACCATCCGATTCAGATGTTGGTGCTTACTCTTCCTCGTCGTCTTCTTCCTTCCTTGCGGCCCCACGGAACCACACCTCGAGCATTCGCGGCAAAAGCCCACGAGGCGGCATCCGCAAAAATAAGCTTCCGCGTACATTGCGACGGTTTCTTATATGGATATTCCTTCTCACGTTCACGAATTATCGGTACTGGAGTGGACGACCTCAAGTTCCGCTTGCCTGCAATTTGATATCACTGTGGTGTCCTCAATACCCGATACAGGGCTATATTGGGGATGGATATGAAGGTGTTCTCGAATCCTTCAAGGCGAACTTCAAAGATGGGTGGGAAGTTGGTGCTTCATTTGCTGCTTATGGTAAGTTTTTCAGATTCATCTACATTCTCCCATTTTCATTTTATTTCCAGTCTCTAATGTTCATCTGTCGTTTTCTTATTGTAGTGGATGACGAACCGGTGGTAGAACTCTATGGTGGTTTCCATGACACGAAATACAATCGACATTACACGCCGGACAGTTTGACGCTCATTTTTTCGAGTTCCAAAGTTGTGGTATGTAGGTTCCTTCTCGATCACGCAAGTACACTCTTCCCGTCGTGACTAGCACACACTCCATTCCCTAATTAACGCACTAACTCCTCTCCGCTTGCCATGTACATGTACAGGAGGGCATCGTTGCGACCTACCTTGTCGACAAGGGCCTCTTATCATTCGAAGACAAAATCAGCGACTTTTGGCCCGAATTCGCTCAAGGCAATAAGGAGAACGTGACCGTGCGGTGTTTGTTGGGACATCGTGCGGGCGTGACTTACCTGAACAGACAACCAAGTTTGACCGAAATCGCCGATCTGGACCAACTGGCTGCTTTGCTTGCTGCACAACCTCATAACTTTAATGGGAGTGAGGTGCAGGGTTATCATGCGGTACGTAGTTACAGTGCATTTTCTCTCTTCTCGCTCTGCCGTCGTATGTGTCAACCTCCAGCTGATTTCTGTAAATGGACAAATTACTCAGGTCACCCGAGGCTGGTACCTCAATGAACTCGTCCGCAGGGTCGATCCCCAAAAACGAACACTGGGCCAAATCATCCGACAAGAGATCATGCCTGCCCTCAACATTGAGTATTACCTCGGTCTTCCGCGCGAGCAAGAGCCACGTCTTACACCCCTGAATGGGTACCCTGCTATCCGAACGATCGCCAAAATCATCATGCCAACTGTTGTTAAAGAAGAACCAGTCTCGCCAGTGTTCAAAAAGGTGTTGTTTCAACGCAAGTCTGTATCGCATAAGGCGATCGCTGGAAGCACGCCAAGGCAGTTGCGGATTTGGCCGCATACGCATAATCGGAGGGAAATTTGGGCGGCTGAGGGACCGAGTTATGGCGGGATTACTAATGCGCGATCTGTAAGTCGTCTGTCGATCATTGTTGTTGATCTTCGTCCCGTCCGTCATTTTCGTCACGGATGTAGACCGGCCATATACTCAGAATTTGTCGCTTATCGATTCTAATTTTTAGATGGTGCGACTCGCGAATCTGATGGTCAACGAAGGTGCCACCGACGGCATTCGTCTCATTTCCGCCGAAACAGTTCGACGTGCTCTTGTCCCCTTACCCACCACTCTCGACGCCGTTGTAGCGCGCAACATCACATTTGCGACAGGCGGCTGGGGATTACATATGAAAATACCAAGTATACCGGAGCTGGAGTGGATCGGATGGGGTGGTGCTGGCGGGTCCATGGCCTTTTGGAATCCGGAGCACCGAATTGCGTTCTCGTATGTCATGAACTCGATGGCATTCACAACTATGGGGGATCGGAGGAGTTGGAGGATTGTTAGGGCTTTGGTTGATGCTGCATTGGCGAAGAAGAAAGGGGCCGCGACGGTGCCAGGCGAGGCAGGTGTGGTGGGATCTTCAATGCCGACGATGGAGATTGACAATCCCCACCATCATGATGTCAGTGCTGGAGCAATGGGAAATGGTGCCGAGGCTTCCGTTTTTCCATCACCACCTCCTGCCAAATCATCATCGGTTTCACATTCTCGTAAACGCGGGATGCGGACTTGCTCTGCGCCGAAAGACGGCTCGCCGGGAGGTGGGGTCTTCGCACAACCTGGGCAGTGTCGAAGAGCTATGAAGGTAGTGAATGAAGTTGTGGGGGATTAATTCGTCAGTTACATAGAAGAAAGAAATGGAAGGAGAAGTGTGATCTCGGGTGGTGGAGGGGCAGCCGTAACTTACGCCAAAGGGTTACGGAGCTCGACCGGTGAGAGGAGGCTACTTTCTCTTTCTTCCTCCCTTTCTTTCTCACACAAGTTTTAGATTTAGATATCAGAGGCAGGCCTTATTTATCATTCAGGAATTCTATGAGCCAGCTTTTGTGCCGATATTTATATGACTATACTCATCTGTGATTCTCATATACAAACTGCTACTTTTCTTCAGCAATACTTGGTTTTCTTGTGATTAGAACGCGCTGATAAGAAAATGAGTGGTTTGTACGAGAAAACCTGCGCGAAAACCATGTTGCCTTGACGGTAACAGTACAGGTTGGGAACAGCAAAGCATGCCACCGATCATATGTTCGCTTTCCATCCGATTTAAAGAAAAGGCAAATGAATCGGCCCTTCGTCCTGATGAAATCGTGCTGGATGATTGGCTTCAGATATTTGTCCGATGTGAACCAGACGAAACCGATGTTGCGGATTTCGAACCCCGAGCCGAGCCGACCAAAGCTGCGTGACCTACCAAAAACGCGACAAGTCCGACCGAAAAAAGACCAAGAAAAACAAATCGTTCCTGTCAAGTGTCGCGCATCCTCTCACACTCGTGAACCTTTTCGTTGCCGACTCCCTGCCGACTCCCTGCCGGACATATCAAACGCCTCTATAGTCGCGATCCCGGGTCTGTTTCGTTCAAAAGCACCTCAGCACAACATGACCACGCATATCCCTCCTGCCGCGGAACGACCTGCATCACAACTGTCCAAGAACTCCAGTGAATCAGGGGCAAAATATGGAAGTGTGTTATCTTCACTGGTGGGTGAATCTCTATTCCATCAGATCGTTTTTGGGAACCGGTAGTTTTAAGTTGCGTTTGGGATTTCATGTGATGCCGAAGTGATGCAGACTCATATGACTTCGTTCTCCACTCCTCTTTGCCGCGGCTGATATACGATTAAAATCCAGACCAAACCGGCATCACATTCAATATTTCAGAAAATGGTAAGGGTGTTTCAGTTAGGTCCAAAATGAAAATGCAGTAGCGCATTCAAGGTTGAAGGATGATGTCTTACAAGCACATGTGCAGGTGTTAAGAAAAGCGTCACCAGGAGGTTTGGCGAAGTCGCTCCAGACCGAAGGATACCGCTACGTACGTATACGTTGTCCCCTCAAAACGAAACTAGCGTTTCGAGCTAGGATTCCTTGCTGTCCGTCTTTGTTGTGAATGTACATCACATGTTGCTCGATCTATGGAGTATGGGGAAAATTGACTTATTTCAAACTTCGATCGCATAAATGATTTGTAAATACAAACCAGATGTTCTTTCCCGGCCAGCCTGCAGCGTTCAGTTATGAACTCGACATCATCAAAAACAAGGAGCTAAAATACAACAAAGCCTTACAAACTTCTATCGAGGTAATGTTAATGGGTGTGTTCTCGTCTCTTTCCACAATGCCGCCGAACGATACTCCTACTCAGCAGTGAGCTGAATTGGAATCTATGTTTGAAACCTATAGAAACTGGAAGCCGCGACGACAGCTGAGATATTGATGCGTGAGGAGCTCAATGTAGTCAAAAAGGCCTTTGTGGCGTTGCATGAAGCATCTACGGAAATGCTAGAAGTAAGATTCAGCTTCGCTCTATTATTTACGTCTCAGTCGCTTCGCATTCCCTTGAATAAACACAAAATCGTTTTGTTCTCATCCAAGGGACTTTACAAAAACATCCTTGTGGCGCCCTTCGAGGTAACATCCGTTTCGCTTTCGTCACTTTGGCACAGTTAGTCGTGCCGTTTCTCAAGACATCTCTCAAAAAAAACTCCTGGTTTGCCGGTATTGGCAGAGGGATCTCATAATCAGTAAAAATTATTCGGACAATTACCGCACCTTCGTTGAGACCGTTGAAAAAGCGATGAGCATCAGCGGAATCCTGAATTTGAAGTTAATGGTGAATATATTGTCGGAATTCTTTCTGAACTGAAGCAAAAGCAGTGGGAGAAGTCTAGGCACTCGCATTCTGCTCGTACTCACTTTTGATGAATGTCGCCAACACAGGGGATACTTGATGACTTGCTCCGGCCTTTCAAAAGATTTTTCGAGCATAGACACGAACTTTACGTATGTATCAACCAGGAGCTCATCATGATCTTACAACCGCCAATGTGTGAAATGTGTGCCCACCAAAGTTGAATTCATGTTTCTTTCGTTCCGTGCAGCTGATTATACGTCGCGGTCAAGGGCTAAAGGTCGCCGAATACGACTTATTGAAGAAATTGAGTGATTTGTGCCAGAAAATCTTGCGAACAGTCGATATCACTGAGGAAGATAGTTTCCTTGAACTGGTCACACTCGAAAAGAAATTGGATACATCGAAATGCCCGCAGCTGCTCGATGCGAACGCCGAAGTGCCTTCTGCATTTAACAACCTCGTGAGTGGACATCCCGATTTTTTGTTCATCACGCACTCTTTGCCCCGCCATTTCTTCTTCTGAATCTTTCGTTCCCTCCTTCTCCTCCCCTGGTTCATACAGTCTCATTTAACGCTCTGGTTGACCAAGTCAGTCGAGGTCCCACAACACGCACTACCAACATGTCCGCAACGATTATGTAGCCAATTTTTTCAAATGTGCAAATGTTCAGCAAAACTCATTGGGAAGGAGAACATCGGGAAAGACAAAAAGGGCGTCTTCCTCACGTTGCTTTCGGATTCCCTCATCATCACCGATGCCTGTGGTTCCAAACCTGCGAAACACAGCAAATCTTCGACTAACGTCGTCTGGGAGAATTCCTTCGTTCTCACATGGCCGCTGACTTCTATCAACGAAATTGAGGTGCTCGAGGGCAACTCGTCATCACGTATGGGAAAACAGTACTCATCCTCGATTTGGCGTTTCTAATAAACTTGTCAGCTCACTCACCTTTCTCTCCCCCGCCCGCCCTTGCAAGGCTCCTCCGAAGATTTGGAGCTTAAAATATCCGATCATTTGTTTATCTTCAAAGCGGAATCATCTGCTGAAAAGGTCTTTTTCTTTGAAACGCTAATAGAGCAGAAAGCAAAGATGGCTGCAAATCGGAACAATGGTTGGTTTCGAAAGAAAAATCCGGTGATGCCCTTAAAAGATGTCAAATCACCGGATGCGCTTTTTTTTCCCGGTCACTTTCTTCCAATCTCGATCTCTTTGTGATTCCTCATTAATTATTTCAATTACAGGCACCAATGCCATGATCAACACCTTGTTAAGAACGAATCCTTACTCTCCGCGCAACTCTCCCGACTCGACCCCGAAAAAATCTTCATTGAAATTCGATCATGGTTCGGCCAACGGAATTCAATGTAATATAAGGCGCAACGAGATCGCCTTGAGTTTGGTACGCTTCCATTTTACTTTGTCTGTTTTAGTCCTTGTTCGAATACTTCTGCCAACACCAATTCGGTTCTGCTCCCGCCTTGATGCTCATCAAAAAAGGATGGACGAACTCCTCGAACATACGGAAAAGATTTACCAGAAAATCAACTACCCCAGCCACCGATTAAGGCCTCCACATCCGATCCCGTCCAACTCTTTAAAGGAGAATGTCAGCCTTTTATTTGGAAGAGTATGACAAACGAACACGACGCAGAATGGGCTAAACTTCCCAAATGCAACTTTTTGGTGCATGTGGACGATGCACGGTCGTGGATCTCTTTGGAATCTGTGCAGTCGATGCGATTGATCCTAAATTCTCCGATCAATCCAGCCTTCGAGTGCGGTAATCTCCCAAACGATCGAACTCAGAAGTACCTCATAATGGTGTGCTTCAAATCGCCTGCACCAACAAAGCTGAAACCGGCGACCCCCGGCGGCGTAAGTCACCCAAATACCACCAAAGGCGCGTCTGATACCCGAATGGACAAGGGGAAGTACTTGATTAGGTTCAGGGACACCGTCACCCGCGACAAAGTCAAGGCGGTTTTAGAAGAGCAGATCGCTCGAACGACAAATCAGTTGGCCCGATCCCTCCGATCGCAGCTTCTCCTTGCAGATCAAAGTGACGATCACCCGAATCAAAAAATTCTTCGCGAGTTCCAAGGCCAAGACAAACCTCACACACCCGTAACTGTCGTCACCCCCAGCACTCCAAAGTTCGTAAGCAAACCCACGATTGCTTCGGAGAGGTTCGGATGTCGTGTATGGCATCGAATGTATAAGGACGCGTTGGTCGCCAAGGTTGAGGTTGATTATGAAGGCAACACTACCGAAAACATCAGTGTGGACAACCAGAGCATCGATACTCAGTCAGAAAAGCAAATCAAAGCTTCCGGATGGACAAATCTTGGCTCTGTCAGAGTCTATCTCATAACTCCGGACTGGGATCCGCGACCGTACTGTTTTTGGCCTTCCGCCAGTGTTTCGCCAAGATCTGTCGTAAGCAGCAACAGTGCAAGCAGGGATCTGAACCAAGGACAGCGCGTGCTTTACGGTCCGCGACCGACGTCCCTAGTCATGGTTTCGGAGCTCGACAAGAAGAAGTACATAGAGTGGATCAATGTTGATTTGAGCGCCAGGACGACGCGGGTGGAGATGGAGAACGACAATTTAGTGCGATTGCTCTTCTTTGTGGATGGGTGTTATTACGAGTATAAGGTGCGCTTTTATTGGTATCGTTGAGGCTTGTCCCTAGATGAGCTATCGATTGCTGACTGCATTCATTTCCTCATTCTCTCTCACTATCACTTTTCCAATGCTAGATCTTTGTCTATCAGAAAGCGGCAGGTGAAGAACTCGTGAGACAACTCAACGATGCGGCCAACATGAGCAGCTTAACACAGCAGATGCTGGACCGCTTTGCGGAAAAGCATGGACTATGGCCGGAGGATGTCGATGGCTCAGCTGAAACGCTCGTCGCGGGAGTCAATAACGCCAACTGGAGGGATCGATCATTGATCAAACAGGCTGATGAGACTACAAACCCGTTTGAAGTCGATGCTCCTGAGTCGGCCGAAAATGTACAAGGTTGCCCGCCATTCCCAGCAACAAAAAGTTCGGCCGATGATGAGCTGTCTTTGCTATTCAACAAGATGTCTGCATCGGAATCGACATCCACCACCAACCAAAATTTGAAAACATCGCAACCCCCTTCAATTCCTGCAATACCGTCAGTCGACTTGGACGTGCCAACTCCAAACGCCGATTATGAGAAGACGATGTCGTTGTCACGGATCAAGGAACTATTCGCAGCCGTTAAACAGGACGTACCTCTTCCAGAGTTGATGGAGAAGTACGGCGATCTATTCGCGTTTGCACATCAGTATCAGCTTTCAGATCCATCCGCCATCAGTGCCTCGTCATCCTCGTCATCTCTGTCCTCTTGCGGATCGTCAGGTCTGAGCGCCTCCTCGTCGACTGTGGCAGGTGGAACGAATGGATTGAACGGGGAAATGACAGCAGTCGTCGATCAAAGTCTGCAACCGCAACCACAGGCATCGTCTTCGCGCAGCTCCTTGTCTCGACAGGGGAACATTTCACCCATTATTGCGCTGAACCAGATTCACAACCAAGCAAAGATATCGGCAAACAAACTCCAGGCTGCGCAGAAAAAGAATTTGGAGCGTGTAAAGGAGGTGTGGAAGCTCATGACGGAGATCTTGGACTACGAGAAGAAACTGACACCTTACAGAGCTGGTGGTGGCGGGGCAGCACGAGATGGACGCAGCCAACGTGGAAACAATGTGGTGTGAAAGATACTGAAGTTTGCTTAAAATTGCTGACGGAGAAGTGGATCGTCGGTGTTGGTCGGCGGTCTTTGCAACGATTCCTATTTGGTTGTAGTCACTTTCCAACTTGTGTATCGTTTCTTATTATTATTGACTTGAAGCAACTTGGGTTTGATTGATATTTCTCAACTGTTGATGATTTCACCTTTACAACCCCCCTGTTCTATTCCTCCCTCAAAACCCGTTCTTATCCCTTGAAATCGAAATCCTTTTTACCCCTTTTCCCGAAGGATGCAAATACTTACCGTAGATTGAAATTCACATGAAATGTAGAGTCGATTTTTGAGTCTTTTGTTTTCACATGTGTTGGCGCTAAGCTTCAACAGCATTAAGTTTATGACCTCGGAAAGAGAAGACAATATTATTTATAGTCACAATCAATCAAATTCGGCTCACCTGAGAAACCCAAGATAAATCGATTCGGACGAGTAGACCTCACCACCCCACTCTCAAAGAGTTTTGTGCGGGAGGACGCCATCTAGCCCTCATGACCATTAGAAAAGAAAGATAACTTTGCCAGACCGGAGCACAGTTAAATTACAGCTTTTAATCAGCGGGAGGCCGCTTCCGTATGTCGACTTCATTGAGCCGAGTTGAAAGCAGGTCTCCGATGAAATGTCTGATGTGTGGTGGTGTGTTTGAATACTCAAGTCGAGAGACCGGCAAACTGTTTTTATATACCAAAGGCGGCTGCATTAAGAATTCGCTGGCAATCAGCGACTCAGCATAACGAATTGCCATCTGTATGGAACCGTCCTGAAGATCAGGGCGAATTGCAACGTCTGGATGAATAAATGCGTCCGAGACAAAGAGCTCTTTATGAAGATGACAGGAAGCTGCGAACTATCCATATAGGATCTCAGAATGCTGGATTGACCTTACGAAAGCAACCATGACTCGCCATTGTAACCCTATCAACACCAAGCACGCAGCCGTTTCCTGCTGGTTTACTCCTCAGAGAGTTTCAATACGATGCCGTCAGGGTCAAACTGTTGCGGCAATGCCCCTCGGTACATGCCTGAATTCAAATGATAAGTTACGCCTTTTGCATTATATAGAGGAGTCGACTTCTCGTTCTCGGACGTGATCGGGCAGGGAGGAATGCTAACACATGGGTGTTTGTTCATGAGGTGAACATGAATATTCGGCAATCTCATATGCCCAGTCACATCCACAGGTGTCGATTTGCTTACCATTGTTGTTTGTGTAAACATTGGAGAATGAATGCCCCAAGAGAGGGAAAATAATCCAGTGAAGTTGATAACGAACACATAAATCGTTGCGAATCTCTCGACACAAACATTCTTGAGCACACTTAATCTTTCTCTTGTTTGCCCTTGCCGCGCGAAGCAAAAGATGGCATCTGTTGGAAGCAATGGTTGGTTTGGAAAGCGAAATGATGATGCGCACATGAATATGTGACATGTCAAATACACGAATGGGATTTCGTCCCGTCTTGATGTATTGGGATTCTTGAAACTTACCATCAATTCATTTCAAATTTCATGTTGCCTGATGGTACTATAAGGCGCAACGAGATCGCCTTGAGTTTGGTACGCTTCCATTTTACTTTGTCTGTTTTAGTCCTTGTTCGAACACTTCTGCCAACACCTTTTTTTCTGCTCCCGGCTTGATGCTCATAAAAAAGGACGGACGGACTCCTCGAACATACGGAAAAGATTTACCAGAAAATCAACTACCCCAGCCACCGATTAAGGCCTCCACATCCGATCCCGTTCAACTCTTCGGCAGAGAATGTCAGCCCTTCATTTGGAAGAGCAAGACACACGAACACGACGCAGAATGGGTGAAGCTTCCCAGATGCCACTTTTTGCTGCATGCGAACGATGCACATTCGTGGATCGCTCTGGAATCTGTGAAGTCAAAGCGTTTGATCCTAAACTCCTAGATCAATTCAGCCTTTGAGTGCGGAACCGTCCCAGAAGACCCAAATCAAACGACCCTTATCATGGTCTGCCTCAAATCGCCTTCACCGCCCGTGACCCGGATGGAGCATGGGAAGTACTTGATGAGATTCAGGGACACCGTCACCCGCGACGAAGTCAATGCGGTTTTGGAAGAGCAGATCGCTCGAAGGACAAATCAGCTTGCGAAATCTCTCCGATCGCAACTTCTCATTGCAGATCGAAGTGGGGATGACCCCAACAAAGAAATTCTTTGCGAGTTCCAAGGCCAACGCGAACCTCACACAACTGCAACTGTCGCCACTTCTGAGGCAAAATCCGAAAGCAACCTCATGAATTCTTCGAAAAGGTTCGGATGTCGTGTATGGCATCGAATGTACCAGGATGCGTTGGTCGCCAAGGTCGAAGTAGGAACCGAAGGTAACAACACCAACAACACGAGCATGAAATGCAGCAACAGCTGCCCCAGGAGCATCGGCAGTCAGTCAGAAAACGTCAAAGTTGTGGGATGGACGATTCTGGGAGCCGTGAATATGTATCTCATAACCCCGGACTGGGAACCGCGACCTTACTGTTTCTGGCCTTCCTCCAGTGTTTCGCCAAGATCCGTCGTAAGCAGCAACAGTGCAAGTAGCGATCTCAACCAAGGGCAGGGCGTGCTTTACGGTCCACGGCCGACGTCCCTAGTCATGGTTTCGGCGCTCGATAAAAAGAAGTACATCAAGTGGATCGATGTTGATTTGACTGCCAGGACGACCCGGGCAGAGCTGGAGAACGACAATTTAGTGCGATTGCTCTTCTTTGTGGATGGGCGTTATTATGAGTACAAGGTGCGTTTTGAGCGGCGTAAGGACTTTGCGGAGCCTTGCACATTGATGGGTTATCGTCGCAGACTGCATCATTCTAATTTTCACTCATCTTCTCTCATTGTCATTTTTCCAATGATAGATTGTCGTGTATGAGAAAGTGGCAGGCGAAGAGCTCGTGAGCCAACTCAACGATGCGGCCAACATGAGCAGCTTGACACAGCAGATGCTGGACCGCTTTGCGGAAAAGCATGGAATATGGCCGGAGGATGTCGATGGCTCAGCCGAAACCCTCGTCGCGGGGGTCAATAATGCCAACTGGAGGGATCGATCATTGATAAAACAGGCTGATGAGACTACAAACCCGTTCGAAGTCGATGCTCCTGAGTCAGCCGAAAATGTACAAAGTTGCCCGCCATTCCCAGCAACAAAAAGTTCGGCGGAACACAAGCTGGATAATGTGTCTCCATTTGAATCGACATCAACTACCAACCAAAGTCTCGACGCACCAAAGGCCTCAACGCCAAATCCTCACCATAAGAAAAATGTGTTTTCACGAATCTCTAGGTCCGTGAAAAAGATTTTGGAGCGTCTGAAGGGGGCGCTGAAATCTATGAGAGGGTTTTGGTACACGGAAAAGCAAATGTAAAAAAATGAATGATAGACAAAGCGACAAAACAATGAATGTAATTTGTATTATACATGATGTTGCAAGAAGAACCAGCTTCGGCTTGGAAACCTCCTCCCCATGATTGTGTTTTAACGTTCTCGTCGCCGAATGCAACGGTAATTCCGCGTGCACAGAGGCTCGATGACGTTCTCCATACCGCTAAATACATTCGTGGTGTTGGCTATGCAGATACAGGATACTGCTCAGACACAACCAAGATGAAAATCCAGCGGGTAAAGCGTTCTGGTTGCAGACAAAGCAGTCACGAGCATCTGGAAAAGGTCGGAAAAGGGCCGGCTAATTGTGGCAACATCCTCAACAATGACAGAAACTGTCGTCGCACCTGTCTCTGAGAAACGGTGTTCACCCACCGTTTCATCAAGAAAGGCTTCGAGAAAATAGGAATCTGTTCCGTATACGAGCCAGTTACTATCGACGAGGACAATTACGTGCACACTGCGCGCATTTATGGAAAATTCCGCCCGATCCGACACCAATAGTTTATCGACTCAAGTACCAAATGACAGCAGCCAATAATGAACATAATCCCGGGCATGAAGCACGTGGTGGACATCCGTAAGAAAACTCTCGACACGCCACACACCACACGCCCACATCAGACGAACCGCTGCAAACCGAGAATCGGAGCCGCATGGAGATTCTCAAGGACACCAGTCGTCAGACATCCTTAACGCATTGCCTACGGCTCTTGATCCCCTGCATAGATGTTTTCCTGCTGGCTTGTCAAACGGGTTTCCAATAAGACCAGATGATGCGAAGTCAGGCATATTGCCTTGTGTAGAGGAGTCGATTTCTGGTTATCGGATGTGATCGGACAGGGAGGAATGCTAACACTATGGTATTCCATTCATGATGCACGTGAATATTCGACAATCTTGTATGCCCAATCACACCCACCCGGGTGGCGATTTGTTTACCATTTTTTGTGTAAACATTGGAGACTGAAAGCCCGAAAACTCATGAGGTGCAAGTGGGGAAAATAGGAAGTGAATTTGATCACGAACATTTTGTTACAAATCTTCTCACTGCACACAGTCTCGAGTGCAGTATTTCCGCTCGTCCTCCTTTTTGTGATATCTTTGCGAGCCATTACTCACCTAAGAGAATAAAGATGACATCAGCCAGAAACAACGGTCGGTTTTAAGGCGAAATCATGATGATGCACCGTGCTTAAACGATGGAAAGCGCTTTCTTCCCGTCTCAATGTGTTGGAATTCTTCAAACTTACCTTCCCGCATTTCGAAATTTCAGGCAACGCCGTGATGGATTCGCCCTCAAAAGCGCCTTATTATCCCCCGCCTCCGCCAAACTCACCCATCCTGACTTGCAAGAAACCTTCTTTGACATCTCCCAAACTTAAGAGCGATGGTTGGTTTTGAGAAGAAATCTGATGAAGCGCTTTATTCCCGTCTCAATTTATTAGGTTTTTCAAACTTACCCATGTTTCCATTCGATTTTTAGCCAGTGCCAAGATGAATTCGCCGTCACACGCGCATCCTTATCCTCCACCCCCGCCGAACTCTCCCATCCTGAGCCCCGCGAAATCTGCTTTGACATCACCAAAGAGCACCGGTGGGTTTTGAGGCGAAATCTGATGATGCACCCATCATGTGTCAAATTTGAATCGACGGAAAGCGCTTTCTTCCCGCTTTCTTCCCGTCTCAATGCATGGACTTCAGACTTACCAATATTTCGTTTCGAAATCTTAGTCGATACCATGAATACTACACCACCATCAAGGAATCCTTATCCGCCACCTCCGCCGTACTCTCCCGTCCTGATTCCCAAGAGACCTTGTCTGGGTCAGGAATCGACCCACACAATGCGATGTGAAGATGGTGTTGAGAACGGACTCGCGGGGCAAACACAAAAGATAGTGTCGTCTGAAAAAGCGATAGACCTCACAGCTTCTCCTCCTTTGAAGGGAAACGAGATGGCACTTAGTTTGGTACGCATACATGAATGTTTCAATTTCCCCTTGCGCGAAGATTTGTGCTGATGCCCGTTCTTCTTCTCTCGTCATGGGCTGATGTTCTATCAAATAAGGACGGGCGAACTCCCCGAAGATATGGGAGGGATCCACTGGAATATGAGACATCCGAGTTGCCGCCTCCGCTCCTAACGGGAAAATGTGCACCTATTAGTTTGCCGGAAGATAAGGAAAGCTCTGCACACACACTCATAGGGGGCACCGAAAACGACAACTGCAAGGGAAGGTCTCCGAGTGAGAAGAGCGGCGATGCGCCGGAGATTGTGGCGCTTTCAACTTTCGAGACATCAGTTGAAACTGAGGTGCCAGCCTTGAATGCTCCTGGAAAGAAGAAGAAGTTTTCGTTTGGGCGACTCTTCCGAGCAGTGAAGAAGGACCTGGGGCGTGTGAAAGATGTATGGAGACGGCTAGGGAAGAAAAAGGACCAAAAGCCCAATATTCTGGGTTCAGCAGGAGGTCTTTAAGGGGAACTTTCTTTAAACTGTTATGTAAAGTTGCAAGATAATTGATGCTATTGGTGGGCGGGATCTTATTCCCAGTGCAAAAAAGATTTTGAATATCAAGAAATACTTTCCTCACATGCACTAACTTCATACAGAGCGGGCGGAAAGATTTCCTCTGGTTCTTTTGACAGGCTCTTAGAAAATATCAATACCGTAATGATGCCTGAAATAGCATCTGTCCCACCTTTTGCCTTTTGGAATCGCACTAGCGCCGTGGCTGTTCAGTTCGCTTTGTTAATATTGAATTGAGTACGACTCAAACGAAGAGGGGTGATGCATGAGGGGGTAGGTACTCCGAGAGACGAGGTGTCCAGCCGTGTTGTTTTTCTGTAAGGCTGGCTGTATGGTATGATGATATGATGCTTCGGCTCTGCTGGAGCCTATGACTTATTCGCTGCTCATTGAATTGACTTCATGTTATTTGCAAACAATATATATGGAGTGCGTACATCGAGAGGTGGGTCGGTCCTTGATCAATTAAAAGGGGGGAGGGATCTCGAAGACCAAGGTTGTTGCACGTCCTTCGTTATTTTGGGAACACGTTCAAACACGCAACTTGAAGGATTATGATTGGCGAGTCCGGAACTGCGGCGAAATAATTGAGTTGAATCAGCTGGCCTCCTCCTCACTCCTCCTTCGTCCTTCTGACCTAAAGCCGTTGAAACAACGTTCAACAGCCGTGACTGGCCCTGGCTGAGATCAAAGAATGCTAAGAATGGACTGATAAGCAAATTCAGGCTTATCCCACGGCCGAAATAGAGCATATTAAAATTCCGGGTCGAGATCACCCTGTCATGACAGAAGAATGCAATAACACTTGCTCGAATGGTTTGTCTTCAAAAAGGGGGCCAGGGGGGTTGAACTCCGGGTTGAATCGAGAAGAAAGGTGTGACAGGGGAACGTGTGTGAGACTCTGTGCTCCCACTTTTGGTGGTACAGTCACACACGCCACACCCTCCTCTGTTTCCCTTCTTGTTTGACGACACGTTGAAGCTGCATCCCGGACTTGACATTCCCTCGATCAACAAATAATCAAGATGGTGGGTACAGAACCGCTGACGGAAGG
>JADGJF010000546.1:0-18404 GCA_027596845.1 Quaeritorhiza haematococci | reverse complement strand
GGGGTGGGGAAGGAGAAACACTCGATGCAAACCATGGAGATATCCAATGACCAACATTTCGTTGAGGTCATTGTGAGCCGTATTCATTCCCCCGGAATCGCCTGGTGAAACCGATGATGTGAGATTTGGTTCCGGGATGCAATTGAGGATATTTTGTAGAACATGGCGGGTGTGTTTGATGCAGTTCGGGGAATCGACAAAGGGGTGCGCGGGGTGGGCGATGGAATGTCTTTGTGAAGATTTGCGAGATGTGGTTAACGAAGATGTGAGGAGGGATGAGAAAGGAGAAGAGGCGAGCTGAGTTGACGGGGGAGGTGATGAAACAAAGGGAGAATGCCGAACAGATTACGCTCATCGCTTACCTATAAGCTTCCCCATAGTTCATCGAGAAATTTTTCGTCAGAAAACCTCGGACTTTCACCAACAAGGCAACAAGAAGAAAAAAGACCAAAAGATGCCGTGAGATTATTGTTTTTCTTCTGATGAGACAGTACAAGATCAGATGCGACTTACAGGAAAACATGTTGCAAATGTTACTCACCCCGATGTGCGCTGTGCCTGTATCTCGTCAGGGGTATCTTGGGTTTCTGAAACCCTTCAAACATGGAATCCGCCAACGCTCTCAATGATCTTGGAGGATCAATCAGCGACTCCTCTGCATACCCCTCGTCCTCTTCAACATCATACCACATTCTGGGCTGGCTCGTTCCAGCGTTCGCTCCATGTGGCAGAACCGACCCCGGGTCCGGTGCAGGAGCAGGTATGTGTACAATACACCCCCCGGTTTTGAGATAATAGTAAAATGCTTCCATATTTTTGTACGGGCCGTTGTTGATGGTTGTTCGGTCGACCCGAATGTGGTCTTGATTCAGGTGAACGCGGCCAGAGACGGTCAACTCGTGTGAGGTTAGCGATGAGGGCTTGTAATTGGGGAGAGTGGTGAACCTGATGGGGTGGGCTGTGGTGGGGGGGGATACGCGGCAAATGGGGTAAGTGTCAATGGAGTCACTGCGATTGAGAAGGAAAACATCAATTAGGTGACGCCAGTTCAGTTCGTTGGGCTTTCGTTTCTCACCTTCATTGCTAGTCGTTGGCACAGAAAGTATTGGGTGTTTATACGGTCTAGTGAACTGATAGTTTGAAGCGACAAATGCCATATATCAAGCATTTTATGAGAAAAAATGCAAAGAGAATAAGAGCGCGCACCAATTTTGAAATAAGATAGGGTAGACTAGCTATTGGTTACGTACCCGACAATTAATGCAGCTCCAGTTGTTCCAATCATTGCGGCAACTGATTCGACCGCATTTGGGGCAGCATAGCGTGCACGGTTCCCAGATGTCCTCAGCATTTGTGGGAAAGGGTGGAACGATCGATTTGAGGGGTTCGCTAGAATTCAGGTGCAGGAGAGAGTGTGATAAATGAGTTGAATACCTCTTATTGAGCATAACACAATGCAATTTCAAGCGTATGGGGATTTGACCTACTCCGGCTTTGCAAATCCGAACTTGCAAGGACGCGTAAAGGCCGGGTGGTACGTCAACTTATCAACTCCCCGAATGACGTCTCTGTAGTTGACTTTGCCCTCCTCTTCCACCCTGATCTGTTGTGGCACGCATTACAAAGAAACGTTTAGTCTTTTAGTCAACGCGTATCTTGCACATCAGAAGAAATTGTCAACTCACCTTCCAAAAAGTTGCACATTCCGGGTTGCAGCAGAACCACTCCTCATAAATCAGCGGTGTGGACTGCTTGCATACACCACATTCCTGTGTTTCATTTTCATCATCTTCATGTCCCCCTTCTTCACGGCATTGAACCGCATCAGCAGCGTGTTCCCACCATACCGGATTCTTTTGATTCTCCACCCACTGCCCTCGAAACTTCCACCGAACCCTAAATCCCGCCGCTTCTTTTTCCTCCACCTTCCCCGGCGCCTTCCCAGTCCTCTTCTTTTCAAAACCTTTCCCTGCCTTCTTACCCGCGCTCTTCTTTCCACTACCTTTCGCATCCGCCCCACCGCTCTCCACAATCATTTCCTTTTCCGCCCAAAAATGAGTAATGACAAAGTAACCCGCAACACAAAACCTCGCTGGCACCTCAAAGTCCAGCAGGGTGTAATTGGAACCCAAAATCACAACAATAGGCTTCCCTGTCTTGTGGCTGCCAAGTAAGGCGCTTTGATTCTTATCCGTGAGCTGTTGGGATTCCTTCAAAACACTTTGTTTGATGCGTTTTGCTGGTTTCGGTTCTTCTGAGGAAGTGGTGGAGGAAGCGGCCGGGACCAAGATTTCGCGGGCGGAGTCGGCCTTCCCGCCTCCGTGGGTTATGAAGACCTTGCCGAACCAGGCGTCACCGGGCGAGGAAAAGCCTGGATCATCGGGGGTTAGGAGACAAGACATGTCAAAATTCTGACACAATGTACCTCGCGGAGGAGGAAGTATTGAAAACGGCGACATCTTACCATCGAGGAGCCAGCCCTCGCACATTTTGTTTTTCGGGTATACTCCACCTGTTTAAGCAGAAATTTAAGCAGAAACGTACATCAGAGGTGGGAATTCAGAGTGGAATGATGAGGCAAAGAATTTCTTGACTTACCTTGGTAGGACTTGAAGTACGGTGTACCTAAAAAAAAGTCATTAAGTACAGAATACCTGTCGATGGGCGAAGGATTACCGCGAAGGACGGACGATCGAAGTTCTGGTTGTTTTGACTTTAATACCTTCGCACAACTCTTGCCTGGTCTCACACCATACAGCCGGCCGTCCTTGATATGGCCCGGTTGTGAAAGTTAGCAGTCAAGAAACATTATTTAAATACGATTCATCTTTCAGACCCACCGATGTTCCGCTTTGTCGTTGTCGCAGAAAACGAATCCATTTCGTTGTGAGCTCGCAAGTCGTGGGGATACCTCTAGGGACACTGGGCAAGTAACTTGGTTGTTTGGGTGTGATACAAAAATATAATTGGAGTGAACTCCGACAAACGCGCTGGTGTTCACAAGGGGCTACCAGCGTGGCAGGGAAGCGAGTCGATACGGTAATGATTAGACGGATATGCTCTTCTCAACTATCAGCTCAACTATGTGATTATTCAACTAACTCCTCTTTGCTCAAAGCCGTGTTTCATCAATTTCCACAAAAGAACCTCTCTCTCCGTCCACGTTTTCAACGAATATGACATCCCATGCATTCCAACATCAGCCAAGTTGCAGTCTTCCGTATTTCGCTCATTCGGTTAAGTTTTTAAATTAAGAACACCTCGCTCTTCACACGTTTATTTCCTATATATAAGGTCAAAAAACCGGATCACGAGAGTCCATGTGTTTTCTAAAATAATCAAGACGAAAAAAAAGAGAGAAACAGTAAAACAAATGCCTGCAAAGGCAAAATAAATCAAGGGGAATGCATTACGGTCATCGAGAGAAATCTTGGAAGACGACACAACCCCTCCGCGTCCTCCGTCTGCCTGGAGGGTTTTGGTACCTTCCAGTACAGCAAGAGTGAAAAAACGTGACTGAATAGTTGATCTGTTCGGCGTCATCGAGGGAGAACACCTGGGATGGCGGCAGGTCCTTTCTTCTCCTTAGAGATGCATCTCACTCGTTGTTTAGTCATCCGCCTAGCGCACCTCGACAGCCTCCAGCCTCCTCACCCTCCTCCACATACCAATCTCGGCATCCACTGTCCAATCTTCGCATAATCGTCTCCCTGCCATCCTCGACCACCTCCACTGACCCCACACCCCCCTTCCAATCCCTCTCCACGTCACCATCCACACCTGCTGTTCCCACCAGTATTCCACCTTAGATCAAAAGTTTCTCAATCTCAGATTTGATGGCGTTGATTTGGGGCTTGAGCTCAGACCCTTCGTTGGTGGTGATTGAAGCAGAGATAACAGGTCTGGAGACACCGCATGCACGACCAAGGGCCTGCTTAGATGGGACGAAGACGTAGGGGACGTTCTTGTCTTCACAGAGAAGAGGCAAGTGAAGGAGAATTTCAAGGGGCTCGGTGTCTGCGGTCATAACGATGAACTCGGAGATACCACGGTTGAGGGTCTTGGTGGCTGTGGGATTGAAAAGTGGGATTGTGATTAGTCCACAGGGCTGACGAAAAAAAAATATGCAAATCCTCCTTGCCTCCCTCGTACAGTCGGCCTGCTATCTCCCCCCCCCCCCTCTCTCCCGAAAGTATGATGTATACCTTCGTTGGCACCCTTCTTCAGCTGCTTGTAGTGTGAAGCCTGCTGGACCAAGTCGAGGATTTTGTTGGTGAGCTGGGCGTCGGCCAAGGGGAAGGCCTTAGGGTTGACAGTGGTGCCGTTTGAGGAAGACTGGAATTGACAGAGAAAACTCATGTTAGCGAGTGTGCAAATCGGAAGCGAAACAGAAACAGAGACGCAAATGAGATGACTAACGTACCATTTTCAGTGTTCTTGGCGGTGTGAGGTGAAGGACAAGGAGAGTAGAGAGGACGTGAAGTGCAAACGTTGGGTTGCAAAGTGTGTTACGCAGAAAAAAGAAGAAAGTGACCCGTGTGACCTAAAGCAGAGTCTCAGAGTGATACAGCGTAATACAATGTCGCCCGAAAGTTGGATCAAGTTCATCATACGCCTGAGGTGACCATGTAGGGAAGAAAATTTCTTGGAGAATTGTTCAAGTGGATAGAACCTGAAGATTAGAAGTGAGAAGCTGAAATCTGTTCCAAGATTCGGGTTGGGGTGCTGGGTGGAGATTTGGGTTGAGGTCGCTGCGTTTCGTTGGAACTCGCTCCAGAGATCAATTAAATAATTATAATAAGTCAGATCATAAGTCGTTGTCGTTGTCGTCTGGCTCTGCACAGTACGCGTCACACAGAATCGTTCAGATTTTGGTCCAAATCATTCGCAAAACTGGCGATATGGCGATGGGGGAGGTCAGCTTTGAGGTCAGCTCGGCTTCCTACTGGATACTGTTTCTGAAACTCTCACAATATCACTCCCAAACACGTTGCCGAACACCGATTTTCCTCAGAATTTCCCGTGTATTGTGTAAACGAGGACGTTCCGAGACCTTCATACACCTGCTCACGAGAATTCCATGGCCAGTTATGGGTATGGTGGAATCTGGGGATCTGGTGGACACGTCACATCCTTACTCCACGATTTGCTTTAGTTCTCAGTTTGAATACCAGATGCACCCTATGGACATTGGGCAATTGCTGTGACCGATTATTCATTCTAACCTCGTGCAAACCTCGTGCTCTACCGAAACATAATATCGTCGCCAATTTATTTTTCTTCACCTTGTATAACTTGGATCTCCACTTGGAATTCAATTAATTATTTATCTGGCTCCGTAGGTCTCGCAGGAGTTGCAGGTTCTTTTGGTGTCGTCTCTTGGGGCTTGTTTCACCATGCCAAATATAGCAACAAGTCAGCAACAAGTGGAAAACTCCGACACACAACGACACAACGAGGGCAAGCTGAACGCAAAGAACGGCGTTTGAAGAACAACCCCGAAACCCAAAAATAGAAACACAACTCCAGTCAAATAATGCCCTTCGTCACGCATCACTATTCAAAAACCGGTGGGAAATCAAGATTGAATTGCTCCTCTGTTCAGCGCGCCAAGGCCCCCATCCCAAAAACCTCCCTCCAAGTGAGGGCTACTTTGTACAGTATCTGCACCACCACCACCACTGCCATCAAGATGGCCACAGCTACTAGTGTTGCATCGCCGGCGATGCCATCACCAAGCTCAACCTTCTCTACATCAACACCAGGGCTCCGGACGAAACGGACGAAACTATACGGTGTCGCTATGTTCGTGTTGGGAAATATGCAACTTCTCTTCAAACGGAACGAGACCAGAGCTCTCTCGTATTATATTCGGTCTGCTGCGGCTGGTTTCGCACAGAGCCATGGAGTGCTGGGGTTCTTCTTCGAGTTTGCCTTGGCAGGGTTGGGGTGCAACTATATTATGGCGGAAAGGTAATTACTTCACGCGCTCTTTAATCTGGTTGCTGAGGTTCAAGAAGGGCATGCCATGCCATGCGGTTTCAAATATGTTGGCCTGACGAAACTTACATCTGTTTTTTGTTTCTCATTCTTCGTTCAGGCTGTACACGGCAGGTGCGAAGAAGGGAAGTGGCCTCGCCCAGGCACGTCTCGCATTTCTCAAGACCCACGGGCGCCCGGGCATCCGCATTCACCAAGCTGAAGCCGAAAAATGGCGTCGGATGTGCTCAGCACGAGGGGAATCAGCGATCGGCTGGCTGCGGGCAGCGGCGGAAGCTGGGAATCCCTCGGCACAATTCTGCGTATCTCTTTGCTACTACAACGGGATTGCGGTGGGGGAAGATGATGCGGAAGCTTTTCGTTGGTGCGAGAAGGCAGCATCGCAGAACCACGCAGGAGCGCAGAATGTGTTGGGAAACTTGTACATTGAGGGGACGGGCTGTCCCGTCAATCCGGCGCAGGGTTTGAAGTGGTATATTCGAGCGGCAGAGCAACGCGAGGCGGCGGCCATCTACAACATTGGGACACTCTTCGAACGCGGACTGGCAGTGCGGGAGGACTATGTGCAGGCCTTCGACTGGTACGTTCGTGCGGCGCTCTTCGGGTCCATAAATGCCCAAAACGTCTTGGGTATCTTCTTTGAACAAGGCATCGGCGTTCCGCAGGATCCACAGAACGCTGTGGCTTACTACACAAAGGCAGCACTCAACGGTCACCCGCACGCACAGTACAATTTAGGGAGGTGCTATCATGACGGGTTCGGATGCCAACACAACAATGCGTTAGCCGTGGCGTGGTTTGAGATGGCCGCGTTGCAGAATCATTCACTATCACAGCTGTCTCTCGGGGTATGCAACGAGTATGGAATTGGGACTGCCAAGAACTTTTCACGCGCTTTGGAATTTTATGGGAAAGCCGCAGCGAGTGATTGCGTGGAGGCAAGGCGGAGATTGTCCGTTGTGGTTGCATGCCAGATCTTGGTACCCGCCCGAGTTCTGCTCAACTGCCAAACCAGAGATGGGGGCGACAACAACAGCGTTCCCAGCAGTCGGAGTGTCGGCATCTCGAGCTTGCCTGTTGAGTTGATGGAGTCAATCCTCTCGTTTCTCGATCCGCACCACACCTTGACCAAGACTCAACTCCGAAGTATCTTCACAATCGCCTCCAACACGCGACAACCGCAAAGTTCACCCACACCCAACCCAACGATACCGTCCGGTTTCCAAACCAAGACGCAGTTTCTCATATTCCTCATCCTCCCTGTGTTCAAGCTCTCCTGCTGCGTCGATTGCAAACAAATCAAACACGTTATATCAATGCTCGAGGACCCACCCCTTTCTCCCCCCGTTCACCCATCTGTCGAGCCCGCAGTTCCTATGATGATTGCACCCGCCGCCGAACCGGATGCGACGGTCACGGAGTTGGGGCCAGTATCAGCAATGATATCTGCCGGACCAACTGGGAGTACTTTAAGTACAGGTTCTGTGGCGGCGGAGTTGCTTTCACTCTCATTACAGGATAGTGATGGAGAGGGTGGGTTGGAAGAGGAGGATGACAGGTTGACGTTGGTGTCGACGCCGACGCCCACCACCGCGTCAGCAATAGAGGTGGGGATGGAAGGTGCTTTGTGAAAAGTAAGATTATTACGATTCATTGTACAAATATACGAAATATGACGCATTTGTAGATTAACTGTATTTAGATGACCCAATAAAGGGAAAGACTCGACACTCAACGCTGTTGTTTTCCGACTTGGTAACTTTGGTATACTCTGCAAAATGTACTCAATGTAGTCCGAAAAAAAATGATACACGATAGGACGTGAGGAGACGGTGGCCTTTCCATCAAAGTTTTGCACTCTGGATCCATAACTTGAGAGTATTCACTAAGTCTTGAACTCCCTACGACGTTACAATTTTCCAATCTTTGTTAGACATCTTCAGGGTACTGGTTGTTTTCGAACACGACCTGTTTCGATCTTGTGTCCATCTGTGTGAGGCTGTGTTACTTCCCACGTTTTCTTTTTGTCGAGTTCATTGTCTTGCACCGGCGCCCGTAGACAAATCGAAACTGACCGCCGTCCAGCGCATCGGTCGCCGTTAGCCACCTCTCTGCCGAACATTGTCCTTAATTTATTTCTTATTCAGTTTCCGTATTTTCCAGAACATCCAACCTTCTTCGCGGGGGTTTATATTGAACCAGCCATGGCGACCCCTTCATCTTTCACCAGCTCTCGCGTCCAGTTCCAGGATCTGAACTTCCTTACCGCCCGCCCCGTCTCCGTCACCCTTAAAACATTCTCATCATCAACTGTATCTAACACCATTGCTACCACCAACAAAAAGAGAAAGAATAAAAGTGCGGCGACGTCTGCACGAGAAAATCAGCAACAGCAACCGGTCAGTTCCGCCGACACTTTCCTCGTGTCGACTACAAGTGAGAATGTTTTGGGCGATGCGAGTGACAGTGGACCTGATCGATCGGTGTTGTTGACGGTCGAAGGGAACGGGTTGTACCTTTACGATGTGAGTATCTTGTTGGCAGTGAGCGGGAAATGAACCAAGAAGAATGGAGAGGTTTGTTCGTCGTTTCATTGAAAAGACGTCTGTTTAACGCAAAAAACATCACTATGCGCCCTTTTTCGTCAGCTCGACAAACAGCACTGCATCCAATCCTGGTCCGTCCCTCCAAACACGCAATTCACCTGCCCTGCCCAATACGTATCAGAACCATCACCAAAAGAAGCCGTTGATGAAACAATGAAAATCGATGTCGATTCAAAAAAAGCATCCACCGACGATGAGGACGAAGCACAGAAAGACGCTGAAGGCGATAACGAAAACGAGTCAGAGGAACAAGGAGATGAGGATGAGGAAAGCGATGGTGACAAGGTTTCCAAGATTTGTAATGTAACGATTTATGCGGTCATCGAGTCGGCGCCCAAGATTCGTCCTGAGGAACACGGACGGCAGGTGTGGATATGGAGGTCGGCGGATGGGGCCCACGGTTCGGATCGCACTGGTCAAAATAGAGATTTGATCAAGCCTACTGATGTCGTTCAGGTAAAGTGTTGTGTAATTCTGGATTTGTTTTTAGGGAAGAGAGCCCCCTTTTGCTAATTGATGCTTCTCGTGAAATCAACCAGCTCGGGGAACCCGTGTACAAACTCTTCGCCCTCTCCTCACACTCACCTTCGTCAACCGTCCCCGCCGTTGTTGTTATCATATTCAAATCCGGCCGTATCTCCGTACGCTCGAAAGATCTAAACCGCGTCCTTGTCGACCTTCCAGCATCACTCCCAGCACCACAACCCAAGCTTCTTTTCGCCGAAATCCACACATCCAAAACACCTGAATCCGATAACGGTGATTCTTTTGGGATCCTAACAGCATATCAGAAGGAAGGTGACCAAATGCTGCATGTGCGGATGCATCGCATCTTTGGGGTGCACACCAAGATCGCGGGTGGCATCTTTGGGCGCATGGAGAGGGAGTGTATTTTGGAGGCCGCTTCGAAGCCTGTTGCGTTTGCTTTCGAGGGTCGGACGTTACAATTTTTCGTTGCATGTAAGTTTTCCCCGTTCTTTACCGTGCGGCGCTCATGATTGAAGACTTTGTTACTGCGCCGGTCCTCACCTGTTCCTCCTCGATGGTTTCACGCCCCCAGATTCGGTTGGAGAGATCCACATCTTCAAGCTGTCGGCGAAGGTTTCAGACACCCTGAAGAGCTCGTTGGTTCTTTCAATTACTGGATTGTCGTACCTTGGGTTCCAACAGAAGGAAGAGAATATGGTGAGAAACGAATCGGGACTGTCCTGTACTTCCTCACCAAATCCCCCATTGCGCTTGAATACTGATGGACGATCTTCTTTTCTGGCTTTCTGCAGTACGCCCCAATCTCCATTTCTGCCATCGATTCTTCGCACCTCGCTGTGGTTGGACACGGTAAACGGAAAGGTGAGATGAAATGATGTTACTTCTTTGATGAGAGGTATTGTCCTCGACGCCGATTTTGTTTGAGGGTGGTGACTGACCATTTCGCTTATCCTCCTCCACAAACTACAAAGACCGCTCAACTGTTGAACGCCTTGTCACCGTATGGGACACTCAGTATGGTACCCTCCAAGGCTCCAAATCCATACCCATTCCCGAAGATCAACGCACCAACGAAGATGGCACTGCTACCCATTTCCAATCAAACCACCTCCTTACCATCGCCTCCCCGCTCCTCGGCTCCTCTCTCTGCATGGCTTTGGCAAGCGGTTCTCCGTTGGACGGTTCCGGTTCGACATTGACTTTTAAGGCCGCGCTCGGGTTGCTGCCCTTCTACGCGCCCTCTCAGGTATCGCTGCTTGCTGTCCTAGGAAGGAAAACTGCCGCGATCCTTCCCACAGTTGGTGCGCCAGAATCGGCCACTAAGGATGCATCTGTGGAAGTGCATGGGATGGGAATGTACACTGTCGGACCTGTGCCTCCAACTGCTCATATCCAAGACGACGATGATGAAGAAGCAGAGAATTCGGAACAGGGCGCTGGATGGCAGAAGACGCTTCTGGCATTGGATCACCTGGACCGTTCGTATGTCGAGAAATTAGTGGACCCCAAAGCGGCAGCTACAGAATCGGCATTCGAAACAATGTTTGGAGATTGGATTATCGCCAAGTGCCGCAAGATGGATGAGATGGATGTACCCAGTCGACCTGCTTTGTCAGCAGCGGTAGCATCATCGAACTCCTCCCCGTCTTCATCTCCTTCAAAGAATCAGGCCAGTCCTTCTGGGAAGTCCACAAAATCACCTTCCTCAGGGCAGGACAAATCTTCATCTTCCGCCTCCGCCTCCCTGGACCGTCTGCCGCTTGTCGAAATCTCTCAACCAGCATTATCTCTCATTGCCTCCCGTGTCTTCTCCCAACCACGCACTTTTTGGCCCCGCTCCGCCATTCGGTACCTCCTCCGTCTCGGTGGTTTGTCTGCCCAACTCCAACACATCCCGACCCAACCCACTGAACCCGTCACGGTCGTCTCTTCCTCGTCGCAACCCACGTCGGTTATCGCTGCGATCTTGGAACGTGAAGACTTACAACTGTTGGTACTTGCTTTGCAGTGCCTCCCTGATGTCTCAGAATCAGACTTGGTCGCTGTGATCAAGTATGCGTGCTGTTGTGGGGGTGCAGAAAATGACGAAAAGTTGGAGGAACGTAAGAGTGCTATGGATGGATTTGCCGCAAGAATGTTGAAAGCTAAGAAACGTGATGACCGGAAAAAGAAGGCAGTCAAGAAGGCCGAAAAGGAAGAAGGCGAATCAATGGATGTAGACGAGCGTTCAGCGACCAAGGAAACGAGTGCAGCAACGGTCAGCGAGATGGACGTGGATGCTAACATTGTCGATAAACGCATTACTGGTGGCACAGACGTCGTCTCCTCCGGCCAATCTTACTTCCTGAAACTGGCCTTCAGCGTCCCGCGAAACGATCATTTCATGTCCCGCGCGCTTCGCAAAGGACTTACGATGGACGAATTGGAAACAATACTTTTATGGTGCGTTTCGATTGTTACGGCAGGGCGGACTTCTGCTGGGAGGAGGAGAAAAGGGACAGGAGCGAAAAGCAAGAAGTCTGATGAAGAGGCTATGAGTGATGTCCAGAAGCACGATGAGGACGATGAGGACGAACGACGGAGCGATGGTCGGACAAAACTTAGGCCGTCGTTATGGTGGATGTGGGAGACTGAGGATGATGTGGGAGATATTGGACGGTTATTGGGATTGCATTCCAGAGGTGTGCCTACGAAGACTACGTTTGATGTGGTAATGTATTCCTCTCTTCTTTCCACTTTCCTGTCCCATAAGACGGGTGTTTTGATTTTCACGTCGATGCAGCTCTCACACTCACCTCTTTCTCCCCTCGGTCATCAAACAGGCCCTCGACGCCCTCGCCCTCCTCACCGAATCTCACCTCACAACCCTAATATTGACACCCCATCTCCACGCACCCCTCCTCCTGGCCTCCCGCTACATCTCCTGGAGCTGCAAAACAACCCAAACACTCAACCGCAAACTGAGGGGTTGCCTCAACGTCTTTGGACACCAGCTGCAAGAAGAAAGTGTCAAGGATAAGGGGAAGAAGAAGGGGAAAAAGAAGGGGAAAAAGAAGCCCAAGGAACTGGAGAAGGAACGGGATGGAGAGAATAAGAACACGAGGAAGAGGTGGAGGAGGATGGTGGCGGATTTGCAAGACGGGGTTGGGACGTATGCGATTGAGGTGTTCAGGATATAGGCCAGATGATCTAGGCGCCTAGACTTGATAGAGTGGTGAATGCATGAGCATGGACTTTAGTTATTTCTTTTCCGCGTGCGAAATGATTTAGCGGTCCCTTGTGCGTGTAGGTACTGGAGTTGCGCTGGCAGAGGAACAGCGAGTGCCGGGAGAACGGATGGCGCAGAGAGTGTGAATATAGATTTGTATTTTTTATCTTGAAGTCACTGGGTGTGAGTGTCCAAGTTCGTGAAAGGTAGCGCAGAAAAAGTAGGCGACGAAGCAAGAAGAGATGCGATGAGTCGTTTTATTTTCGTGATTGCACCTTATTTTCAGTTTTTCGCATGAATCCATCTTCTCGTATGTACAGATTGAAGCCCGAACAAAAGGTCGGGATGCAGATGTTGTTCTCTTTCCACAGGTCTTTGATGTATTTTGTAATTTTGTACAGGATACGAACTGAGACATCCTCGAAGCGCATATATACACGAAACCAGCTACTTCCAGCAAACACCACAGTCGAGATGAATATCAAAGGTCAAGCTGAATCTACACATTGCACATTAATAGGTGGGTGTCATTTGCGTCTCCTTCAGACAGGAACACCCAAACGGCCGCAAACATCCCCTTCACCATCCACGGCGATGCAAAGTTGACGGATAGCCTCCTGCCTCTGGTCGTTCCTCGCGAATCTGCAGTTGTTGAATCGGAAAAGCAGGTTACCGGGCGGAGTCTGCTTGTCTCGACACTTGGCTTGCGCAAGCGCACGAATCTGCCCACGGTTGTTGATGCGGTTGATGCTGTCTTGGTCGCGGCCACGGTTACCGCCAACGTCTGGGTCACCGCCCTGAAGGACGCCATTGCAGAAGCGGTCGAGAACACCATCACCGTTGGATTGGGTTTTGCGGCAGGCACCGCGGGCGATGAAGAGGAAGTCGACAGGAGATTGAACTTGAGAGGGATCGGCTTGTGGAACAGGTGCCGGGGATGCAGAGGTGGAGGGGATGGAGGAGGAGCCGGCTGCGGCGAGGAAGAGAAGAAGGGCGGTCAACTTGGAGGAGAGCATGTTTCTGTTCACTGTAGTTTTTGGCGGGGTATTTCTGTAATATTTGTTTTGCTTTGTTTTTGTTTTTCGATTCGCTTGGTGGTGGACTTTTATAGGGAATTGGAAGATCGACGCGCCCAGCCAGCCCAGCGAGGTGAGATCTCCACTGTGTACATCTGCTCTCGCTCTGCCTTTTTGGCACTAATGATACTGACCGTCGACTGAGTCGACTGACCTGACTAATGAACATAACGAACAACAAGTGACAACAAACCAACAACAAACAGCCGAATTCCAATCGTCCGTAATGGCTGAGGGCTGAGGGCTGGAATTCCATCCAGCGCATTCAGTCAGGATTCAATCTCTTCGCAAGCAACAGCCAGCGCAACAGCCCTGGCAGCGACCCCCTCGACCCCAAGCAATTGACCACAAACCGATATAGCCCTTCAGGTTTATGATGGGAAGGAAAGGGTATTTAGCCTGGGTATTTAGCCTCCAGAATCCCCAGAGACGGCCCCAGAGGCGAAACCTCGACCGAAAACACAGCATTGCAAAACAGAACATTTGAGACTGTGATTCTGACAGTGACTTGCAATTGGGTGGAGGAGAGTCCGCATACTAGGATTCGCCAGATGCTCAACGCTCTCAATACGAGCGGGACTTGTCGATCGGTCGTGTTGCCATGGCGTTAGAGTCATGAGAAAAGCGGATGTCGGGTGTACTCGGCGTACTGGGCGGGTGTAGGTGAGGCAGTAGCAAGGTAACGAAGGGAATGGGTTTTCAGGAGGACCTTATGCTTTGCCTTCGCCTGTACACAACTTGCTGACATCCCTCCCAAAGATTATCCCAAAATCCCCCCCTCAATTCCGCCGGCGTACCGGTATTACCACCTGATCCGCCTCTGGGCATATGGCTTCGAGAAACTCGTTGCTGGGCGACCTGCAAATACGATCGCCTCTACTTTAGATCAAAGATCAACGATGTACCGGACTACATATTTCTCAAACGTCGGATCCTAGATGCGCAGAAAGAAAAAGAATATGGGTATCAGAAAGTCACGAAATTTAGAAAAAGGTTCCAGTCCATATCTCAGACGCCAAAAGAGAACCACAGTCTCCAACCCCTTGCCCACACCCACCAACATCACTCCGCAAAACGTCTTTTCCTCTCCTCGCTCTCCATATCCACATCCACGGTCACATCCACTGGTACTATATTTGCCCACAGCCAAAGGACCCATCGCAGTCCCTACGAGTCCCTACCACCGACACAAAGTAGTTTTCCTGCATTGTACTTGCTTCTCATTCTCGCCGGATTTCCATATACTCTTCACACCATGTCCCCGTCATTCCTCTTTCCAACCTGTTTCTTGCCCAATAGCCCAACGCCCAAGCCGTTTTCGCCCTTCCCATCGCCCTTCTTACGACTAATCTGAGAGCGCGCCCTTGTGTTAAAAATGACGCTACTTCTTCACGGCCTACTTCACACATCGCATCACATCCAATGTCCGTTTTAAATGTGGTCTTCAGCTATTGGAACGAAGTGAACATGGTTGTTAGAAGGAACCCTCCAATCCACAGGGGCGTACGGAAAGTGGCTCTCTATAGCTCCGCTCGCCTTTGCAATTCAATTTCCATCACCAGATTCAACATCCAGTAATGTGTGAGCGCTTTAGAAAAAAAGTGTTTTCTGGCGTACATTTACATCGATTCAACTCTAACAACAGTCTCAGGCTGACAGTTCTTATCTCAGATCCGCCAGATCTAGGCCAGATCTAGAGATCTGCGATCCCCCTCAAAAGACAACAAACAAAACCGATACTTCTGCCATGATCGTGCAAGGTGGTGAGGGCGGGGGGTTGAGGCCCCTGGTCTAGCTACCAGTGGTCGAGGCTAGAAAGCTACATAAAGTAACTTTCAACAGCGAACTTCCACGAATACGGTGCCGGCACTTTACAGTAAACAATGGATCTTGACTTGACCACTTGCGGATACTTGCGCGCGCGGCCACGACCAGTCACATGGAAGTAACTGTAGCAGTCCGGAAGACTTAACAATGGGCTGGTCTGCTAGCTTCAGAACTTTGATGCTGGTGAGTCTCGAACACAGCTCAAGCATATTAGGTATGACAAGCGGCCAAAATTTGTCATACATGAAGAAAATAGGCTGAAACCAAAGGTAAACATGACAAATCCTAGTTTACCGAGTTTTGAGGGCGCGGGTGGGTCATCAGTGTCATGCTCATTTGGCATGGTAAACCGCTGCCCTTTGTGACTCGAACATACAGCAAAATGCATACAACTGCAAAAACGGCACAGAAAGCATGGAACAGGGGTCGCTTGATGGGGTGCCAACGGCGCTCCGTACAGAGCAGACGGCGTTCAGTAGGGCGCTGAGTGCGCTGAGGCACCAAGTCTGGCGCTGAATGTTCAGAATCTGTTATATAAAGCTGGGGTCCCATCCGCCATAAAGGTGCATAAGACCTGCAATTAGATACAATTCTGCACTCGGACAGCCCGCCTCTCGCACGCCCATCCATCCAGAATGATTACTGCAACGTTATCCGCCGTTGTCCTCTTCTTGGCAGCTGCTGGGTACTCAATCCCATCCGCCGACGCCTCTCCAGCCCCGATCCCACAAGCTGATCCCTCACAAGTTCAATCACCGGTTGACTTCCTTTTCATCGCAAGAGGCGCCTGCAGGAAAACTCAATCCAATGGTGACGGCGTTCTCGACCAATTCTGCAACGGCGTCCTTCAGGGTGGAGACCCAGACGTGGGCGGGAACCTCGGCCGTGATCAGAACAACATCGATCGCATCAATAACCGCGGTCAATTGAGAGCGCTTGCCGAACAGAAGTGCCGGGACAAGGAGACTCCGCCGGGCAGATTGTTGTTCCGGTTCAACAACTGCCGATTCGCGCAGAACGATGCGCGTCAGGAAGCTATTCGTCAGCTTTGTATTGCCGTTGATGGCGAGGGCGATGTCTGTCCTCGTTTGGGTGTTGCGGTGAACGGAGGTGGTGCGCCTGCAGCAAACACTAGATCTAATCCCCCTGCTCAACAAGGCCAGCAACGCGGCCAACAACGGGGCCAACAAGGTGGGCAAAACCGCGGCCAACAGGGTGGTCAACAACAACGCGGACAACAAGGAGGCCAACAACGCAACGGAGGTCCTGCACCCGATCCCTCGCAAGTCCAATCCCCTGTCGATTTCCTCTTCATCGCACGCGGTGCTTGTGCCAACACCCAATCCAACGGCGACGGTGTTCTGGACACGTTTTGCGAAGCCGTGTCCGCCGGTAACGACCCAGATGTTGGCGGTAACCGTGGACGCAACCAGGAAAACATCAACCGCATCAACAATCGCGACCAACTTAGAACGCTCGCACAACAAAAGTGCCGTGACAAAGAGACTCCGCCCGGTCGCTTGCTCTTCCGCTTCAACAACTGCCGCTTCTCTGCAAACGGGGATGCGCGTCAGGAAGCCATTCGTCAGCTTTGCATCGCTGTTGATGGCGAGGGTGATGTTTGTCCACGGTTGGGTGTCGCGGTTAACTAGAAATTCATAAATTGCCAGTATTGGCCTGTTGTCTTCTTGTATATATAGTTGAGACCTTTTGAGCATCTACATCCCCACAGTCTGCTCTACTCTGTAGAATAATTCAAATAAATTATCGACAACTGTTGTTTTTCGAAATACGACCGTGAATATTACCCAGAACCAGACCCAAAATACTCCCCAAAATACGCCACAAATGGCATCTCGTAGTTCGAAACTGGTTTTCCTCGCATAGTTATCTGCCTCCCCTCGCGTCCCTCCGCCACGGCAGATCATGACAAAATGTAGAGCACTTGTAGCTTCCCCAAACAAAAGCATGGCGCTGAGCATGGCGGATCTGGTGAAGGATACAGACCTGTTCAGACCTGGAGACAGGGTTCTGAATCCATGTTCTGAATCGATGTCTTTCAAACTTTTCAAGACTTTGAACTCTAAGCTACCTCAAAGTAACTAACTTTCAGCAAGCTCGAACACGGCAGACATCAGCCATGGCGTTCTGGGTAACCAACTTTCGAGTAAACTTCATGAGTGCCAAGCTGAGTGCCAAGAAGGATTCACTTTATTCGCACATGGCCTTGCATCTGGTCTTGCATGGTCTTCAAACTCCGCAAGTCCGCCCCTGAGTCCCCCCCTGATCTTTACATAATATGATCCCGCCCTGCCGTCACTGCCGCTCTGAAATGCCTGTGATCAGACTTGTGATCGTAATTATTTCCCTTCTTGGCTACTTGTACCGTTGGAATGCAGGTGACTAATGATTTGGTAAGATGGTAAGGGGCCGCGCCATGCACAACTGTATATGCTGCACAGTTTTGTTTTTGTGTGGGAACCTGCGTCCGAAAAAGATCATAGGATCAAATTGACGGTGAAACGTTGTGCCTTTTGGGGCGCAACACCAAACCACAAAATTGAGTTCCCGCAAAAGTGAAGTTTCTTTTCACATTTTCTTCTTTTCCGTCGCATTCGCACACATGCTATCGGACAGCCCGCCAGATTCGGAACACTTATCACGACGACGACGATTATAGCGGCCTTTCCCTCACCCGACTCTATCTCCGTCACCGCACATAACCCGACGCCGTTTGCAATCCATCCCAATCTGCGGGGTGGAACCGCCTCCAGCAACATCAAGCCTGTTGGGTCTCTCCAAAAATGTCCGATTTTTCTTGACGCCTTCTAAAGCAACCATTCATATCTAACGGTGAACCAGCGGACGAACTGTGTGTGGGAGAGGTGTGCTTGCGTGCGCGCGCGAGACAAAGAGGAGCGATGAACGTTAACAACTGCGAAGCAATCCTTCAAAGTATCAACTATGCAGCCCGTTCCCAGAAGATCCCCAACGACATCTTCATCGGTCTGGGACAGGCCTTTTCGTTTATGGGTGTCGCATTGTGCATGTGCCTGTACGTTTGGATCGGAAAAGATATAAAGAGAAACCGACATCACCGCTTTTATCCTCTAAACACCTTCCTTGGGCGGAATGTGGACCTTGAGAACGATCTCGGGGGGGACCTTGGCAGCAACGTCTTGGTGGACGGGGGCGGTG